>JAURVB010003446.1:0-96177 GCA_033002965.1 Piper betle
CAGAGAACATATGCCAAGAGTTGGATCTGATACCACTCTTGCATCGAGAACATATGCCAAGAGTTGGTCTCTGATACCACTACTGTAACACCCCGTTTCGGCTCACCCGTGAACCGACCCGGAAATGTCACCGGCGACCGAACCGTTCGCTAATCTACTCGATTCGGTTAAGCCGACCAGGATCTACTCTCGGCGTTTCAAGATGGAGATGCAAATGTGAAATGCATGAATGGGAACAATTGGGTTCTAACGTAGTCCTACATGCATGCTATGATGTACAAGCAAAGATAAGACAAAACAATAAATGCGAAACCAAAAGAAAATATATACTATTTTATAAAAATACGATAACACATAATAATCTACCATGACATACAATCATTATCTCATTCATTTTTACCTGAGCCGAGTCTGAACTCCAAGGCTCCCTACTCATTCATATTTATCAGTTCATTTCATAACAAGTAATTCACTCAAGCAAACACATCAAAATTATCATTCACGTAGCAATAACACACCGTCATTATAGATTACACGCGGCAGGTACATGTGTGCGCGGTTCCGTGCTGCTCCTCCGCAGTCCCGACAGCTTTCATCGCTCGCATTTCTCACCTACATATATATAGAAAAACCGTCAGTAACGAGTGTTACCGGCCCGGAAAATAACTAATATCAATCTGGCACAGGAGAGCAAACTCTCCTGTTGAATGAAAACCATATACTTCCTCAAGAACTCTCATCAGGGCACATACGGGAGCCGTCGCCCTCGGGTCGACAGCGTCCCCCTATCTTTCACATTCTCATGCCTCGGCCATTTCTCTATTGCTTCTCGCGTCAAATCTCATTCCTTTCCGCCCTCTGCACCTTCCATATTACTCCTGGCCTTGAGCACGAAGGCCGAGTACTCTCAGGCAGTCGCCTTCAGTACCCTTTGAAACCACAAGTCTAGACATGCGCTGCAATGCAGTACCCGTGAACCTCCACACTTCTCCGGGTTTGAGGAACTCAAAGGTGGAGTTGTCAGGATCCCTCGGGAATGAAACGGCCCGCACACCATTCCAGAGCCCACTATCGACACACACGTGCCCGCTCGCGTAGCACGGTAGTCGGATTTCCCTCATTCAGTCTCTCACAAAAACACGAAAACTATACATATATATAGGTCTGGGTTGGGATTTATACAATAGGCCCGAAGGCAACGTGAGCTGGATCTGAAGTTCGAAAACAAACTCGAGGGATCTCATCCTCGAGGGTTATTAATCCGGAAAATCGTTGGCTAAATGGCCCGAGTTAAGTGGGATTCGATAAAACGCCACTTAACTCGTCCTGCACATAATAAATCAAATACACAAGAGAGTAGCGTAAATCAGAGAACGAGTCCTAAACGGACCTGGTAGAAGCTCCAAACGGGTCCACGCGCCTAGGCGGCGAGCTCCTACACCGTACCTACACAATCAAGCTAAAAACTAACGCCCGCATGATGAATCACACATCCTATAGCATACACACACAATCAACACAATCACGCATCAATCAACACACATCAACCTATATCAATTCTAGCAAGTCTACTTAGGTTAGTTTGCATTAATCATGATCATTACCTAGTTACCCTAATTGGTTTCTTAACCTCCATTTTTAACACCACTTAATCAACAATTTCATATTTTATCCTTAATCAAATCTACATTTATATATATTATTATAACACACAATTCACCAATCCTAGCATGTAATTCTAATAATCAATACTTTAAAAAAATTAAATTAAAATAAATTATACCTCGCGTCGTCGAAAATCGGCGACGGCTAGGGTTCCCGTTTCGTGGCTCGAAACTCGAATTCGGCGCCTAGCGGCGTCCGAAGTCCGATCAGATTGGACCGGGTGCGTTCGGCGGATGATCCGGCGAATTTCCCACGAATCCAATTTTCCGGCGGTTCCGGCGGTTTTCCGGCGAGTGTCGGCGGTTTTCCGGCGGATTCCGACGGTTTTCCGGCGATGATTCGGGACAGGGCAATCAGGGGGTCTATCGGCACCAGCTCGACGAGCTCGGTCCGATGGTGGTGTCAAACAGGGTAACCGAGGCGGCGATGGCCGTCGACGGCGGCGTCGAAAATGGGCGGCGGCGGCGGCGTGCTCCGATCGGGGCTCCGGCCGGCCTCGACGGCGCTCGGGATGGTGGGGGAAATGTCGGCGACGGCGAGGGGGTGGTCGTCGGGGTCACAGCGGCGGCGGCGCGGCCCGGACGGCGGCGGAATCCGGCTCGAAGTGGCGACGGCCGAGGTGGTTTCGTGGGGTCGATTCCGGCGTCGCTGGCGGCGAGACGGTGGCCGGGGTGGGTCGTGGCGGCACGGCGACGGCACGGCAAGGCGGGGCGGCGTTGATCGGCGGCAGTACGACGTCGGCGGCGGCGGCGACGACAGTGGCGGCGAGGGTTTGGGTGAAGAAGGGTCGGGAGGGAGAAAAATACCCTCAATGGCAGTTTCGTAAATAAGTATTGACTCGATTCCTACTCGAGTCAAAATAATATCTAGTTCGTAATAAATTCTAAAAAAATCTAGAAAAATATGGAAAAATTCCATAAAATAAAACAAACACAACAACATCCAAATGACATGCTCTATAACTAATAACCCACCCGAATATAATCCAACGCGTCCTAACGCGTTATTCGGCCTAAAACTATTTCTACGATCAAACATATAAAAAGAAAAAAATACTGCATACTTTCATATATTCAGATAACTCGTATCTCACCATCTTCTCGACGTTATCATCATATATTCAGGTACACCTGACTCTCATCGCTCATAACTCACGGCTGGTCTCGACTCAGCACGCGGTTCATGAAACTGACTCGACTCGAACCAACGGTCGAACCGACTGGTTCGGTAACGTAAAACCCTGACTCGAGTCACGGGTTTTACAGTATTTCTGGATTAATAACCCTCGAGAATGAGATCCCTCGAGTTTGTTTTTGAAACTCAGATCTAGCTCACGATGCCTTCAGGCCTATTATATTGAATTCCCCACCCAGTCCTATGTACATGTAGTTTTTACATTTTCAGCGAGATGTGAGACAAGGGAAAACCAATATTCATGTCTTGAGATAGGGCGTGTGTTCATCAAAGCGGGCTTTGGAATTGGTGAACGTTCGTTCCATTCCTGAGGGATTCTGATAACTCCACCTTTGGAGTTCCTCAAATCTGGAGAAGTGTGGAGGTTTGCGGCAACTGCTATGCAACGCACATATATAGGCTTGTGGCTTAAAAGGATACTGAAGGCGTATGCTTGAGAGTACTTAGCCTCTGTATTCAAGGCCAAGAGTGATGCAGAGGATGTAGAGGGCTAGCAGAGAAAGAGAATGATTTTCCAGTGCTATCGATAGTTTCAAGTAGTCAATGTATGAGGATGAGATAGAAAGGGGATATTGTCATGCGAGGTCCACAGTTGCCATAATTACCCTTATGAGAGTTCTATGAGGAAGAGTAATGAGGTTTTCATTCAACAAGATGGTCAACTCTCTTGTGTTGGTTTATTACTAGTTATTTTTGGATTGATAACACTCGTTACTGACGTCTTTTTGTTATATATGTAGGTGAGAACTGCGAGGAATGATCTTTGTCAGGACTAAAAAGGAGCAGCTTTGAAATCATACACACATATACCTGCCGAGTGTAACTAGTGATAATGATGTGTATTGAACTGTGTGAATGATGAGGTTTAAATGATATTATATGAATTGTTATAAATATCTTGCATGTGAATGAAGTAGAGAATGAGAAAATGAATAGGTGAGCAATGGAGTTTAGACTCGGCTCATATGATGAGAAAAGTAAGGGTAAATATACGCTTATTGTAAAAACACATCATAAATAAAAATGTTGTGGTTTTTATTTTTATTGTTATAAATATATGCTTATTATTGTTGACAGGGTGGTCTCTATTGCATTTTTAAGGGAGACTATCCGTTTTGCTTTAAAATATATATTTCTTTTAAACTTTTCGTTCGTTTGGTTTGTTTGTATGCTTACTTGTATATCATAGCATAAATGTAGGACAATGTTAGAACCGAAGTATCTCATCCATACTTTGTATGTTACATCACCGTCTTGAGATACTGAGGGTAGATCCAGGTTGGCTTAACCAAATCAAGTAAATTAGTGAACAGTTCGGTCGCTAGTAACATTTTTGGGTTGGTACACGGGTGAATCGAAACGGGGTGTTGCATTAAATGTTAGGCCTTCATTTTTTTTTTCAAAGTGTCCATCAATATTTCAATTCAACCTTTTATTAGTTATATTTTTGAATTAAATTTATATTCAAGAAAGTGGGAGACTAAACTATATAGCCACAAAAGATGATGTAAATTTGCAAATATCATCAATTTTAAGTGTCCAAATTTTATTTTGTGACAAGAATTGAAAGCTAATGGACTTGAAAATGGAATTGATAACAATGTTTATATAGATTGTTATAAACGACACTTACATTTAGTAGTACTTTGTGTATATAATTTTATGTACTTTATGTATATAAAATATTTTAAAATATACTTTATGTGCATATTTTTTTATTCTTTGTGTATAGTAATATATAATGCATTTTGTATAAATATACTTTTTTGTACACTTTGTGTATATAAATAGTAAATATACTTTGTGTATATAAATAGTAAATATACTTTGTGTATATAAATAGTAAATGTACTTTGTGTACATAATTTAGAAATGTATTTATTGTACATTAATTGACGCATATGAGTAATGTTATTTGATGTTACTAATAGTAAATTAATAATCAATCGGTTCAAGTAAAGAGTAAAGAAAATATACAATTTTTTACATATGTTGCACAAAATGATTATTTAATTTATGAAGTGAAGTATAAATTAAGTGAGGGTTCTTAGTTGATAGATTATTTGTTAATCTCATCTACAACTTAGTCGCTCAAATTTGATTTAGATATAATTATTAAACATGTGGGCAAGTAGACGGTGATTGCGAGCATGGCTCAATGTTTGATGCTATGTCACATAGTTAATTATTAATATCTATATGGTTATTTGATACAAATTCTTTGTGTTAGTAAATTCTTTTACCCGAATAGGTGTTTCTTTGTTAAACACTTATCGCTTGTCCTCAATCTTTTTTCAAGGATATTAATGATTACTTTTGAATTATATTAGTTCAGATACAATTATAATTGTGGATATTTGCATAGATTATTTTTTATAATGATCATAAAGTTTGAGCAATGATTTATTAGTATATATTTCAGTTACACCATATAGTTATGATCATCGTGAAATAATTGACCGATAAAGGTATTTCAAAACCTTTAATAAACATGCATTTAAATTATTCCTAGTTTTAATTTTTTTGATGAGTTTAAAACTAGAACCAAACTTCCATTAGATTAAATAATTTTACATCTTCACCCTATTTTTTAAGGGTAGGGCATTAAAGTGATCATATTTATCGGTTAATTTATTCATTTAATTTAGTATTTAAATGATTTTGTATCATTATGAAGTATTTTGTTGCTTCTTTTATTTTTGTCATACGACTGAAAATATAATAAATACCAAATATTTCTTGTGTATGGTGCAAAACTATTTTTTTAATTAGTTTAGAGAAATAATGTGAAAATAAGGATAGTTGTTTATCAATTAAAATATTCTATAAGTTTTGTTACAAACTAGAGTTATAGAAATGAAGAACAAAATCCATATTTTATAGTTAAGTTCATCATTACACGATGGGATTTTCAATTATATTTTCAGTAATATCCTATTAAGTGGAAACAATGATACTTAGCCAAATGTCTTCATATCAACAATTTTTACGATGCACGCTTTGTATTTTTGTTTTAGTCGGATGATGACTTTGAAAACCGTATATCTATGTTCACATCTCGACTTATTTTTTAAGAGGTTGAGTAATAATATTTACCCTTTGTAAATAGTTGAACATTTTTTTACAATATTTATATGTAAACATATAATAAGAATGAGATTGATATGGAGATATCATAATCCATAATTTGATTAATTAAATTTTCATTTACTATGAAAGATTTTGAGATTTATGATATTTTATAATATCAACCTTTACAAAGATATGGTTGATGATTGAGATTTAATCCGAGTGCGAGCAATACAAAATGATATCACGTACAACTCTTAGCGAGTATATTTATATAAATATTAAAACACAGTATTTGTTGATGTGATTTTATATTTTCTAAAGTGATGAAATCTTATTTTGAATTGTTGGAAGATGATGGAAGCATAAATGTAATCCATGAATATAAAATGAAGTCTTTAAACTTCGTGTGGATATAACTAGACGGTTGATTAATTAATTTTTTTAAAGTCAAGTGACGCCTGCATTTATCTTTGTTGTACAAGAGTATCTTTTGTGATATCTAACGATCGTTAATTCTCAAATTAGCCATATTTTTCCTTATAATTAATGAAATAAATGAAGCCTTTCAATGGTATGATGGATTCAAGATTTTTATATTAGTTGCAAGAATTATGAAAAATCATTATGAGCATTTAATGTACTCCGATAAATGGTCCATATTTAATTGTCATCCAAAATTATGAATTTTTATAATAATTCTTCAAAGATCAGTTGTGATCTCATGTTATGATATATGATATCATAATTGATGTGCTATAATGTTGGCTAGATTTGAAAATTGGTCTTTATCTTTTTAGTAAGATAAATAATCTTTTATTTGAAAATTAAGGACATGTGAGCACTAATTGATTTATACTTTGTGTTAAAATCAACATAAGTACTAATTGATCTATATTTTGTGTTAAAAGTGACACAAGTACAAAAAGATTTGATGTAAATATAACTTATACATTGGGTTATATTATTTATGATAAATGCCTAATTTAGTGTTTTGCATTTAATGTAGACTTTAGTATTCTACAAGATAGTACAGTATGAAATAATTTGGTTATAATAGTTTTATTCGCTATTAAGGAATTATTTCATTTTGAAAGAAGACAATCTGGATGTTCTTGTGAAACATATAATTTTAATCTCATATGCTAAATAAATGATATCTTGAATAATATTACTTTTGACAGTATTATTTTGATGAAATTTTATGTTATCACATAAAAGGTCTCATTTATTGAGATATATAAATTTTTAAAAAATGGTATTTTATGATAATATTTGAAATGTTAAAATAAACATACATAATTGATTATGTGTTCATCAAAACTTGCAATGATTTTGCATAATGTATATTCACTAACACAAAGAATAGTATGTCAAATGGGATGACTAACTTTCTCACCAAGCATCACCTCTAATATTTGAGTAGCATTGAGAGATGAAACATCAATACTTAAAGTCATGTATGTCGCCTTAATAAAAGATTGAGATGAAACCATTTTTGAAAATAGTCGATGTAGTTTCCCACAACTATAATTGTAAAACCCCAACTTCGGGTTATGGGTTTACCTGACTGTAGTTTTTTCGGTTCGGATAAGTATCGAGTTGGTTCAAACGAGCTCAAGTCAGACTAGTTTGCAGACTACAAGTATAGGCCCAGAGGGCTGTATGATCATGTTACAATGGCAGAGTATGCCTGACATGGAAATGATAGTTTCAGTATGATATAGTAGAATACGAGTTATCAGTATATACACAAGGTATACATATGATTTTTATGAGTTAGCCAAGGTTTTGGGCGTAGATCGATGTCGTTGAAGCATTTAGTATATGTTTGGCATTTTCAGGGTATCTCATTTACATGCATCATATGGTTTTCGAACTATCAGATTGCCCCTTTTGGCCCAGCTTGATTGGGTCGTAGGTTTTCATCCGATTGAGTTCAGGGCTCGGGGCTTATTTAGCCTTTTTACCTCGATTTCAGCATATATAGTTACTTTTAGGACTCAAGTCAATTTTGATTTTGGACGGTCTCGATATGAGCTTTCCATCTATATGTATATTGCATATACCCATAGGTGGGTCCCATTAGAGGGCAATTTGTTAGACATTAAGATCATGCAACGTGACAAGATCTGGGCCATCAACGTTAGCCCTAGCTTTACCATATTATTTATCATAGATTTCCCATGATTCCATAGTTACACCCCTAGCGCCACCGTAACTTCGGCTCACCACCAACGAGTCTTTGCCTCGCCCTTGGCCACGGGACCAATACCCCCATGACCGCCTTACGGCTAGCTTTTCATTCTTACCACTCATGACCACCGGTCAACTCAATTTCTGTTGCCGCCACTGCTACCTTTCGGGCCATTTTTTGACGCCGACGAACCACCTCCGACCAATCCAACCACCCACGTAGCTTCATATTGCCGAGATCTCCATTTTGAGATAACCCACAATGACCACCATGGCCGGGATCGCCGCCGTCGGCGTCATCCCACCCAACCACGATATTGCCCTCTTTCATGCCATTTTCCTACCAGCCACCGGCCAGACTCCTTTGATAGTCACCACCATCATATTCCTCATCACATGGGCCGTTGATCCTGACCAGTAGCGACCCCAGCTGCGCAGCCATCGGCATTTTTTGGCAACGGACACCGCAGCCCCTCATTTACCCCGTTTACCCGCTGCCCACGTTTGCGTTCGCCTGGCCGTGCACAAGTCCGCCTACCCATTCTCGAGTCATGTCCATCATGCCCGCCTAGTTAACCCGGCCCATTTTCCAGTTAAACCAGACCGAGTTGGTTCAATTCAATTTGGTTTAGTTCAGTCTAGTTCAGCTCATTTTTTACTGTTTTTAGTAATTCGAGAACCCATGTATTAGTTTACATGCATATTTACATGATTTAGAATGTTTGTATGTTATGATTATATAGAGAGACATCAGTATTTTACTCAGCAATGGGTTTCGATGTAGGTTATGGAGTTCGAGCTAGTCGTAGATGTGCCGATGTGCTTAGAGCTTGGACCACAGGTCTCTAGGACTCCCTCTCTGCTTGACTCCTTGGCTGTAGAGTTTAATTGTATTTTAGACGTAGGACAACATCGGAGGTGTTTTATCGGATCCCTTCTATGTCAGGCCATTTAGTTGTGTTTTTACACATGTTTAATAAAACTACAAGGATGAGATCCATTGTTGGTTTTTGATTTGAAGCTCTAGAAATATATAATATAAGTCTCTTCCCTAAACCTATTATATAAGTACGTGTATTTTTACAGATTTCATGAATAAGAGAGTGGTGGTATCAAGATATGTATGGACTGCACACTAGTACTCCTTCAAACCCTAAGGTAGTACGATGTATGAGGGTACTACGTAACGTAGCACATTTTCAGAATTTGTGGCACTAACTTAATTGTTCTTTTTGCCACTTGAGTACCGTGGGAGGTGAAATATGGAAGATGTGAGGGCGTAAGCGTTGTATGTATGAATATGAATATAAGCCGTGTATGCGAGCGGACACTTGTTTAAGTATGTTTGTTTACCGCCCATAGTGAGGCAATTTTAAAGTTTCATAAGTTTCTGTGGGTAATAAAATACTTATTTGCTAGTTTGTACTAGTTATTTTTCGTACCAGTAACACTTGTTACAGGCATTTTTCATATTATATATATAGGTCGTGAAATTTGAGCTGACTTTGGTGGGAGGACAGATAAACACTACACACACTTGAGCTCAGCGCTATTATTTTGTTCTTAGTTTTATTTATATTTGATGTGTTTTGGCACATATTTGATAATGTCTTTCATTCTCATGACACCAAACGAGTTGTACTGATCTATTTTATCAATCGAGTATTACCGACCAATAACTTTAAACATGATTCGATTCGATCGTAACATTTCTGATTCGGTTATCATGTAAACCGAAATTGGAGTGTTACAATAATCCCATATAACTGAACATGAGATTTAGACAATTGCATTAGTAGTAATTGTGCTAGTTGTCTCAGGTTAATTACATGAGTGGGAATTGAAGTTAAATCTATATGGTGTTAATAAAGGACATACGTTTTATGTGAGTTATTTTCTATGTGAATCTATCCACCATAACATATGATTCATACCACATGTATTATTACAACGAAGAGGATAGTGGAAGAATAATCTATCCTTCTCCACTGAGTGAGATTCTCGAAACAGAACTGCTTCTTAGTACCCTTAGTTATTTTCAACTATATTTGAGATAGTAAAACAATGTTTCTTTCTCTAGTTTGCTATGTGCAGTCATAATAATTCAGTAATAAAGGGCATGTCTAAAAAAGTGATCATTTTGCATATCAAAAGTAATATGAATGTAAAAAAAACACTATTATAAACTATATCTAAGTCTAGACCATCATAAAATCTTTGTGACTGAATAATGTAGATACAAGTAATAAAGTAAAATAATTTGAGGGATATATAATCTTTACTAATAGTATAGGATATAATGATTGTATATAAGCTACCACATATCGCTAACAAGTGTATAATTTGAACTCCTATTTGTCTATACTTACAAGATGCACGACCTACTTGTTATATAAAAAACTCTTTTAAAACACTGTTACGCATTTTAATCTGCGAGTAAAAGATTTTTTTGTGGAGACACCGGTAAAGAATAAACTCACCAAATCAATCAAAAATTTAATTTTAAATTAATAAAATATTATGTTCTAATATTTATTTTATCAATTAATTTGAAATAATAAAAAAAATTTATAAATATTATATCTTTTCTCTAATGTCAACAAGAGAAATAATAATAAATTACAATGTTTTCAAAAGAAAAGAGATATAAGTCATGAAAAATAAACTTTTTTCTTGTGATCAAGTATTGACTTGTGAACATAGTGATTCTTGTCTAATGATCTATTTAGCAGAAAGATAAATTTTCTTATCTTATTTATAGTTTATCATCTATATTTAAATTTATACATTATGATCGAATGTCTCCCCGTGAAGGCCACTGTTGTTACCCAAATACATCTACAAATGCGCTTGCGGAAGCAAACAGCAATCATGAATGCCAATCATTCAAGAAATCTTTTCAAATTGAAAAGTCAAACCATCCCCTCGGTCACTAGCTGTTCAAGCCCCTTCTTCAATCTTCGTGCTGCAACCTCGCAGTCAGCGACCTTCAGTCCTCCAAAGGATATCCGGATGTAACCAGGCCCGCCACTTGCACTTCCTGGAATAACTACCACCCCATGCTTTGAGACAAGCCATCGAACTACTTTAAAATCATCAGAGTATTTTTCTGGAAGTTTGGCCCAGAGGTAAATGGCACCTTCGCCTCCTTTAACTGCATCCTTGCCAAGTGGAGACAGAGCTTCACGAAGAATTCCCCTGCTCTCAACTAGGTCCTTGACACGCTCACTTATCCATTCGGGTCCTGCTTCTAGGCAATATAAGGCTAGACGCTGGCCAATTATGGACGCACAAATGGGTATGTTGTCTTGCACCTTAAGCAGCTGAGCCGCAAGTTCCTCGGCATTGGATGGAAATGCTATCTGCAAATGATGAAACATATCTCACATGAATCTAGAGGCCTAACAATTGCAAAGCTAGAGAGATATGCCCTCATCATGCTGGCAGCAGATCTAAACCATTTGTTTTTTTGGTTCTCAATAATAATCAAACAGGACTCGTACATTGCATGCCATAATTCAAAGCCATTATAGGAATTAAACAACATTAGCAATCTTAATTTCATTATTAAAAGAAATCTCCAAAAGTCACAGGTTTTCTAGTCAAAGCTTTTTGACTATAGAAATGCAGAATCTCCTAAACATAAATAATGGAAACTCTACTCACATATCCTACTCGCCATCCCATCATCCCGTATGCTTTAGAGAAGGAGAATATATTCAGTATATGGTTGTCTTCAATGCATGTATGCTTCAGTCCATCATACATAAAGTACCTGAAGTTGCAACATAAGAATAGCATGTTAATAAACATAACATTCAAACCCCAAAATTATAATGATTAGCACAAAGATTGTTGTCTAATCCATTCGCATTCATTTCTGATAACTACATGTTCAAAATATATTAAAAAGCTCTTATAAATATGAGATGTTAAAATAAGTGCTGAAATACAAGTAGCATACAAGGAACAGAATCTCACTCGTAAGTGTTGTCAATAATGAGCCAAGAACCAGCACTTTTACAGAGATCGGAAATTCTCTAGATAAAAAAAAAAGAGCAAATCATTAAGAACAAGCAGTTCAGTTGCCCAATAGAACAATGAATGAGATATTTGAAATACCCTGACCAATAGTCTCCGGAATATAAGCCCCAGATGGGTTTCCAGGATTTACGATGTTCACAACCTTTGGGACTGGTTTGTTTTCTCTGCAGTTAAGGTTCTCTCCAACCAATCTACAAGGCACTAAATAGAAATGAAATCAATTTACTGATGGGACAGGTACTGGACTGAAACTTCGCTTTGACAAGATCACGAGTAGAATGATAAAAGCAAATTGCCAGAAAACAAATAGTCAATCCACAGATGTTAAATGGGATTCAGTCAAAAAGGTGAAGTCAAATTGATCCTAAACTTCCATTAGTAATGCAATGTTATTTATTATGATTTTATTACTTAATATTTTCCAAGATCAAAGCATAATTATTTCTTACCAGTATCAGGGTACAGCGTATCTGGATGGCCAGGACCAATTAGTATGTTGGTAACACCAGTCATCTGGAATGACATATATGAATTGAAATAGTATGGAGCGAACATCACCACAGAATCCTCGGGATCACATAAGGTGAGCACCAAATTAACAAAAGCCTGCAGGGGGATGGGAGTGAATGTTTAAACCCCACTCAAATGATAGGTGTACTTGATTGTAAACATCCTAAAAGAAAGCAACAACAAAAAAAATAGCTAGTGCAGAGAAGAACATAACATAGTCCAAAAACAATTGTACCTGATTGGCACCAGCAGTGACCATAATTGAAGAATTATGTAAATTATTTTCCAGGCGTAGCTGCAATGAAGATTTATTTTGGTTGCATGTAAATGCAGAAATTATCCAGAAAACATGACATGAATAAACTAGAACTGAAGCAAATTGTAACATGAACTGTTTTTTAATTTTAAATTCTGTGTTAAAGCTATATACGTAAGGCAAGATATATATTTGAAAGTGTAGTCAGAAATAACTTCTTATAACCTAATTTTGCATTTAAAAATTCAGACGAGAACTCAGAATCTACTTTTTCAAGCAACGCAGCCCTCAGCTCTGGTAGTCCTTCATCGGCGCCATAACGGCTAACTGAAGGCTCCCAAACAATTTCTTTCACCTTGTTCAATGCTGCTTCAGGTGGTTGCCAGTACACGACACCCTGCATCAAATTTACATTTAAGCATTGAGGTATTAGAACTCACTACGCAAATCAAAGCCAAAAAGCACACAAAGTTACCCCAAATTATCAATCTTGGCTACAGGGAAACTCAAATTGGAGTCAACTCCAATCAATTTTAAACCTGGCTCAAAGTCTCAGAAAGATAACGGAAAAGATCCATGAAATGAAAAATCATAAATCACAGAAATGACTTCCAAATTTAGATCTTGCGGGATAAAAGAAAATAAAAAAGGCATCCACTCCATCATAACTCTTTGCATAAACTAAGCACATACTCTTCCATTCAACAAGAACAATATTACGCAACAACATAATACAAATCTAAAAGACAATAAAAACTCTTAAACCTGAGCCAGCGAAATTGCATCCTTACATCCCCGGATCAGCTCCTGAATCTACATCACACGCACCAAACGATTCAATTTCCAATCCCAGATCCCAATAACTTACGTAAAAAACCAAACAGCCCAACATCCACGAGCAAATCCAAAACTTCCAACAAAATCAAACAAACCTGCACCATGACCGGCATATCCTGTCTCCACCGCCCTCCTCGAAAGCCTCGCCAAAGACCCCATCTTTCCACCCCTCTCCTCACCCTCCCACCAACTGGGCACAAAATTTCTCAACCTCTAAAAAAACAAAGCTCCGCCTCCCGCGCAAAGACGAAGAGGCCCCCCTCACCTACCCTTCCCTTCTATATCCCAATAATAAAGTATAAACAACAATACTAGAGCCCAAAAAGACTCCGGACCCCCCTCCCCTGTCCAGTTTCCACCTCAAAAGAAGATGAGGATAACGATGGACAAGGAAGTCAAGGTCCAACAAAGATTGTGTCCTTTTCGTCAGAATCGGCATCTTCTTCTCGACTAAAGAATCTTCGGTGGATGTGAATCGATCACGTTCGTAGCCGGCGCCTGGTGGGGGGGTGGGGGTACCGGTCAGGTGCGCTGGCTCCATGGTTGAGACAAAAAGCACGAGATAGAAAAAAAAATCAATGGCGGCGTTGTTCGGAGTCAACGAGAGGTGAAGGTGACGAGTAGGAGTGAAGATGGTAAGGTTGGTGGATGCTCTATGGCTCGCGCCATGGCCCAAGGAGGGCGAAAGAGCTTTGGTCCTTCGGGGCAGCCATGGCAGCACGTGAGTGACGATTTGGTGGGAGAACGGAAATGATTCATTGTGATGGGAAAGGATGCCTTGTCTCCTCAATTAATTTTGTATCATAATATAATATTTTTATTTATGAATTATTTAATATAATATTTTTATTTGACATACAAATTATATAAACCTCAACTATTTATTATGCCAACACTAATTTTATATTTATTTATTTATATATAAGGTAGAGTATGAGTTACTTTGGAGAAAAAAAAATTTTGCGGCAAGTTTTTATCTGTGCCGTTTGAGCTATGGTTCTTAAAAAATTTAAATTTCTCCGTGTGTGTGGCTGGGACAGTTAAAAAAAAATTTAGCCGTCTTTGTAATCGTACGGTTCAGATTAAAATTTAGTTTTTTAAAAAATAATAATAAATGTGGTCATCTTTATAATTAGACGGCCCAAATTAAAATTTGAGGTAAAAATTTTAATTTAATGCTCCTTTTATATACATATATATATATATATATATATAATTAAGCTATCTTAAATTTGACTTCAGGTCAACTAAATTCCAACTGTTTTGACTTTGATTCTAACTTAACAACTGGAATATAATTGACTCGAGTCAGTAGAATTCTCTTTCAAGTACAAGCTCAGCTTTTCAGGAGCCTTTTTCAAAGGTTGAGAATATGTTAATTATCATCTCTGAGAAATAAAGAACACGTTTAATGATTATATTATGAATAAATTTGTCACTTTAGTGATTATTTGAATTATTTGAAGAGAAAACCAAGTAGGTAACCTAGTCTAGTCAGAGCATCAAACTAAGATGCCAAATGTTTTAAACAAAAGGCACCGGTAAAGTGGACTTTGATCTTATAGGAAAGCAATTCCGATTGTAATTGGATTGGTAGTGTGATTACAAATTGGATGAGAATGGGATTCATATACAAATGGTAGGTCAGTATTGTAAGGTAGAGAAACAAGCCCCATGGGCCATGAGTACTGATTTTAGCCCATCTAAAGACAAACCCGGGCCCATTTGTTGTTTTAATTAAACTGTCGAAGACTACCTCAAGCCCATTACACTGCTTCAAAAGCCCATCATACAGGAAGAGAGAAATCTTTCCCCTAGCAACTTATATTTTATGTTTTAAGCTAACAAAATACCGCGATGGGCTCCTGCGGATACATTTGGAACTTATTAATTATAAAAACAAATTTAAAATTAGTATTATTTATTATTTTAAATAAAGATAATAAATATCTATTTAACTTTAACAAAAAAAAATTTAGAATGCGATGATTGTATACAAATAATAAAAATAATTTAAATTTTATACTAAAAATAAGTAATGATCTAAATTAAGTATGTATTAATAAGTAAAAATTTTAATTCTAGTATAATTTTAATAATTAAATTTAATTTATTATTTTTGTAAATTTTTTAATTATGATGAAGTTATAGACTAATTTTTTACAATAAGAAACAATAAATAAATAGAAATCATAAATTATATAAACATCTAAAATTAAGTATGTATTATTAAGAACCAAATTTAATTTGAGTAATTGTTTTATAATTCCTAATTTGGATAAAATTATATTATTTTTTTAATAAATAATAATAATAACAATCTTAAATTCAATAAGCATTAATGAGCCTGTAAAACTATTTTAAGGTTGGCTATAATAAACCACAATGCAATAAAGGTTTAAAAGCTATGAGAAAAAATATATTAAGTAACAAACTTTAATTTGATTAATATGATTATAAATATATTTATAAAATTCACACAAAAAAATAGAATTTCTAATTTGGGTAAAAACATACTCTAAATGTTTCCTAATTATAAGAATAATAATATTATTATTCTTGTTATTATTATTGTTGTTGTATATTATTATTATTATTATTATTATTATTATTATTATTAGTAGTAGTAGTAGTAGTATCGTCATCATAACATAAATCTTAAATAAAATAATAAGTACCAATAAGTCAATAAAATTAATGTGGAGCAAGAATCAACTGCGACATAAGAAAGCTTAAAACATGATTAGAGCGAAAAAATGCATCCTTTTTAATAATGTAAGGATTGATAATGAAGTCTTAGATACTTATAATAATAATGTATTCAATAGTCAGTCGAAAGACCTAAATCAACAAAAAAATACTAAGAAAAACTAAACCTAAGGAGCATCATATCATATATAAGGGTGTAAATAAGCCAAGCTAGCTCAAAGCATTTTACGTTCAGCTCGGTTCGCCTTGAATTCGTGCTTGTTAATTTTGTGATCGAAAAAATACTCAGCTCGAAATGGATAGTTTGTTGAACAACGAACATAATATGAGCTAAAGAGTGTTTGGCTCGGCTTGGCTCGAAACTCGAGCTCGATGTGTTTAAACTCGAAAAAATACTCGGCTTGACTCGGCTCGTCAATACCATTAAGGTCACATTGAACTTATATAGTGTTGGAAATAAATTTTTAATCCTATATAAGTCAAGCACGAGCCAAGCACAAACATTCGTTCGGCTTGAGCTCAACTCGGCTCGACTCGAAAATATAACGAGCTAATCACGAGCTAAGTCACAAACACCATAAATTTTGGATGAGCTAGGCTCGGCTCGTTTATATCAAAGTTCATCAAGTTTTCAAACATACTTGTCAAAAATTATATCAAATTCAAACACAGCCCTGTTCGGCTCGGCTCGTTTACACCGCTAATCATATGTCATGCATTTCATATTAGGTAAGAGTCGTAAGACTAAGTAGAGATATTAAAGCAAGTCTAGGCATCGGAAATTAGAGAGAAGAGCTGCCATCCATGTACAGAGATAAAGAAAGTATATGAATAACTAGTAGTTGTTTGGTTTTTCGAGTAAAAATAAAAAATGTGTAAATAACTCATGGTTCGTTGTGCTTTATTTCATTGACACATGAATCACGTAGCTATTTAATTGACAAGGATGCCTTCATGGCATCAAAACGTGAAACCCAATATTCTCAAATATGTTGTTCACATTTAAACAAAAAATTGAAAATTTTAAGCTCAATAAAACAAGCAAACTCATTCATTTGATTTGCATTGAATGAGTAAAAACAATTCATGAAACAGGTCATTCATTTTAACATGTAGCTCAAATTTTGCAAGCCTTCTTAATATACTAATTTTTTGACAATCAAAATATCATATGCTTAATCGTGGACGGCAAGAAATTAGTCTCCCCCTAATTATATAGTCTAAGACGTGTATCACGCATGCATGCCAAATTTATACTATCTTAAGTGCTAATTAATATTTCATTGTATTAAAAGATGAAAGTTAAAATCTTAAATATATCTGACTCAAATAAATATCAAAATAATACTGAGAAAGATGCTTCAGCTTACAAACAAAAAAAATAGTAATATGAATGAAATTTCTTTTTATTAGAAAACATTTAATCTACTTATTGAGCCTCATTCTTTTGTTGAAAAAAATATTGCTGGCATGGTTTTTGTAGTAATAAAAAATTAGTTCAAATCATCACCTTAATTTATGAATCAAAATCTCAATTAAACCCAAATGGCAACCCATTGACTCATTTTTTATATGCTCTATATGACATGTAGTAATATATTTTTAGTTATGAAATTGATAATTTTAGTGATTTTGAATGAATTAATAAAAGATGTAGTAAAAATAATTAACTAAAATTACTATGATTATTATTTTCATCACTAAAAAACATTAGCCTATGGCATAGTACCTTATTTTGCTTGTTCACAACTCTATTTAAAGTGTGGCCGAGAACATGTACCATCCTCCTCCTCCTTCTTCTTCTTCTTCTTTTTCAAAAAAAAAAAAAAAAGGCCAAGTTTAAGAGCGCCTCTAGTACAATTACTAATATATATATATAATAAATGTTATTAATCACCTCTACCCGTAGATTATATATATATATATATCACTCCAGTAAAAAATACATGTTACAAGAAGTTGCTGGTGACTGTGCCAACACATATCCAAACGATTATTTTCTCTGCTATTCAATATTTAAAATATCAGTTAAACGGATCATTTTATCCTTGCCGGCTTAAACATTTTGTCCAATCAACCGCATCGACAATCCTCGCAAACCATGTAATTAGTTAGGATAAATACACAGAAATTATAACAGGAGCCTAAAGTTTCATTTGTATCTAATTATCTTCAACACTCGTCAACCAACTCATTCTAATCACGACAACAAAAATGAAAATTCACTCCTTAATTATTATTTCTTTTAATGGATACTTTAACTCATTATACATATATAGTTCCATTTTATTATACACATTTTAATTCGTTTATTCAACTTATTCTTTTATGTCATGTATGGTAAATATTTTTCCCATGCACTTAACAATTATAACATTTATGTCCTATATTTTAAAGAAATTGTGCTATACCGAAGTTCTTCGCCCACATTTTTCGCTCACATTATAAAATAAAAATAAGTATTAGTCATGATTCATAATATTTGACCTAAATACTTATGATTCATAAGGATGTGGACGTGGGTACAGAAAGTAGGTGTAACATTTAAAAAAAAAGAATTTCCCCTTTATTATATTTGTATAACGTTATATATATATATATATATATATATATATATATATATTTCATAAATTAATTATAAGTTGTCCCATTTTTAACCGGTGAGGGAATTGAATTCAAATCTACTTACCAAGGATAAGTAATATAATCCAGTAAATCAATAATGTAAATATTGAATCTTTTTTTTGCAAGATTTTTTATTTTTTGAATGGAAAATTGGAAATTATTGTAATAAAATCGAATATTGAGAGCTAAGAAAGCCATTAACACTATGATTTAACCTCAAGATTTAATTAATTAATCATCTTACCCTCACCCAAATGAACTGCCGGCCAAAACATCAAACTGCTACAAAACAGGCCACCTTCTTCTCCCCCGAGACCCCCGCCAAGCTGGTCTTAGATCACGTCGCCGGATCGGCCGAATCTCTCCAGCGACCGTCTTTTATTAGTAAAGATGGAGTCTTTGGTGGCGCGGTCGGCGGTCTCGTCCTTGGTCGCCTTTGCCGTCGCCTTCCGAGCCTACAAGAAGAAGTCTTTGGACCTCTCCGGCGCCATCGCCGGCTTCTTGGTCATGGCCATTCATCTCACCGCTGGTTTCAGGTTGGCTGGCCATTCGTGTTTTCTTTTCTTTTTCAGACTTGGAAATGGTCTGTTCGTGCGTTGTTCGTGAAATGGGTTCTTCTTGTTGTTGTTTGCGGTGGTGGAAGGTTTGGGGCGATGATATTGGCCTTCTTTGTTACGTCGTCGATGCTGACCAAGCTTGGGGAGGAGCAGAAGCGGAAGATTGAGGATCAGTTTAAGGAAGGTGGGCAGCGGAATTGGTAAGTGTCCATTTTTTTAAATTTTTTTAATGCTGGCTCTGATTAATACTTGAATTATTTTTGTTGTGATTTTTAAGATTTACTATGTTTGTTTGATGACTGAACGATTGAATGTAGTTGAAGAATTGTTTTTATGTGTCTCTGGCAAAATGATAAATCTGTCAGAGGGATTTCCCAATGTCTGGTGTATTATATTTGATTTATAACTGTAAAATTGTTGGCTTTTGTGTTTATTTGATTTGAAATTTGTTTGGTTGCAGGAATGTCTCGATATATACTATAGCTTATTTCACGAATTCTTTTATTCGGATTTGATTTATATTTGATGCGTGAGTGAATTATTTTATGTGCATCCGGTAAGTGATTTATCTGTACTGATGCAAAATGGGAAATTTATCTGTGGGATTTGACATGTCTTGGTTTCTTTCATTCAAGTTGCTTCTGTTCTAGCAGTAAAATGGTTGGATTTTAGCTTTATTTAATGTAATAGTGGTCTATTTTTTTACCGCTGAGTGAATGATTCAAATTGTTTGATGGATGGTTTTTATATGCCAGAAAAAAATGAAAAATTCACCAGAGGGATTCAATATAGTTTGTAGAATTTTAGTCAACTTGATTTGGATCCAACATCAACATGACTGGTTTTTAGTTTTATTTGATGTCAAATTAATTGTCATGGCCGTGTGAATGGTTCAGTGTATTGAATGAATGATTATTATGTGCTGAAGGTTTTAACTTGTTTGGCGCATTCCATTCAAATTGATTATATTTCAACAGTAAAATGGTTGGTTTTTGGTATTGTTTAATTTGAAAGCGGTATACTTTTCATGTAGGTTGCAAGTTCTGGCTAATGCTGGAATTGCTACTGTTTTGGTTGTGATTGTTGGGACATTCACTAATTGGAGAGACCAGTGTTTGGACTCACAGCAATCTGCAATTGTGACTGCTCTTATTGGAAGCATAATTGGGCACTATGCTTGCTGTAATGGAGATACTTGGTCCTCTGAACTGGGTATGCTCAGCAAGGAGCAGCCGCGATTGATTACAACCTTCAAGGTATTGTATGGCTGCAATTTGAGTTCAAAAAGCTGTGATTGTAAGTTCCCTGGCAATGAATTCTTACACTCTGCAACTTGCCTGATTTTTATCCTTTGAAATGTTTCGCTTACCTGTCATGGTTTGGAGACCTTCCCTCAGTTAACAGTTGTAACTTACTGGTAAGCTGCTGGAATTTGATGCCCTTGTTTTTTTGTTTTTGTTTTTGTTTTTGGTTTTTGTGTTTTTTCCCTGGTTTTTCATTCATTTTTTATGATGTTTTACATCTATCTTGGTTACTTGTTATTGGAGAGTGTACGTTTTACTTGTCATACATACTTTGTATTCGTTGTCATGGTTCTATAATCAACTCTTAGAATTTTTACCTCTTTACATGGAATATTCGCTATTATTTTGAAAGTAGAAACATCATGGATTACACGTGAATATATTCTAATGTACTCGAGCCATCTTAAATTGTGTGCATTTCTGAATTTGAAGCTACCATTTTGATGTTGTTTTTTTCATACCATTTTGGTACTGTTGGCAATTTATTTTTGGGCTGCCCGTGATTGAGGGAGCCCACCAATATCTTATTTTTGGATAACTTATATTTTATAGATAATTATTTGATTATTTTTCTAATATGAAATTTGGTCATTATGACATTAAGAAAATGATTGATCTTAATTGATTAGAGGTTGAAATATTCTTGGAAATGTTGACTTTTGTTTTCTTTATTTACAAAATTAAAATATTATGAAAATAATCATTCTTTAGACTCGTCAAGTATGGAATGTGGAATGTCTTGATGATGTGATACTACTAATTAGAGAGATTTAATTATCTCTAATTGATAGAGAATTATTAGGAATTGACTTTATGGAATCACTAATTAATACTCTTATGGCTTAAAAATAGAACTCTTCACTGGACATTGGAGCATAAAAATTTCTCCTAATTGCAAATTTTGAGTTCTGACGTTCTCAATTTTTACACTTTTCCTCTTTTGATTGAGTTTAGATCTGTTCGGAATACTTTTATTTTGATCTCTCCACTCCTAAGGTAACCTATAAAAACAAGAGGAATGAAATGACAACCTAACCTGGAGCAGTCCCCCCCCGCCAACACCTCAGAAAGTTACAATGTTTTAGATTGATGGGGCTTTATTTATAAAATGTAGGAGAATTAATAAGTAATTTCATGAAATCAACTCATATTGATTCTTCATCAATTAGAGATAATAGTATCATGTTGTAAAGATATTTTACTTTCCATACTTAACTGAATAAAAAGATAATTATTCTCAAAATATTCAGTTATACATGGAATGTAATATAAGTTTAAAATTTTGTGAATGTTTTAATCTCTTGTCAGTTATGATCAGTCATTTCTTTAACTACCAATTTGCATATTAAGGAATACCACCAATTAAATTCTTTATAAAAATAGAATTATTCTAACCATAATTAAAATTCAGATGGTGCCTGCTTAATCATGGGCAGCCTGCATAATAAACTGCCAAGTGCCAACAAATACTTTCAGTTTTATTTTACTGTTGTTAGGTAGTTGTCTTCGCCTATTATTTTCAGTTTTATTTCATAGGCATCTGTATCTGATATTGGTTTTTTGTTTCTTAAAATATAGCCAGTCCGGAAGGGTACAAATGGTGGAGTTACTAAAACGGGGCTGCTGGCAGCTGCATTAGCAGGAAGTTTGATTGGTTTAACATTCGTTCTCTTTGGTTTATTGACAGCTACGTGCTCGACTAATGTTATTGGCTTGAAGCAGCTGTGGGTATTGCCTCTTGCAACATTTGCAGGATTGTGTGGTAGCTTGATTGACTCCCTTTTAGGTGCAACTTTAGAGTTCAGTGGGTTTTGCACTGTTCGGAATAAGGTATCCTATATAATTACAGGAAAGCTTATATTTATTTTTCTATAAAATTAGTTACATGCTTTCTATCACGGTAAAAATAATGAAAGAGTGAAACAAGTCTTTGTGCTTAAATGATATTTATATATGTAGAAAAGTGATATGAAGTATTGATTGTAATGTTTCTACAGCTACAGAATAGTGCTCATTATAGGGCCAGAACTTGTCTTGGATATCTTAGTTGTATCCTGTTTTGGTTCAGTTTTTTCAAGATGTTCCAAGTTTTTGGTTTTGACCTTTGGTGTTTTATTTCAAGAAGCTTATGCTTGAAGTATTTGGCTTGTGAAGGTGGTTTCAAAGCGAGGGCCAACAGTGAAGAAGATTTCTGGAATCGACTGTCTTGACAACAATGCTGTAAATCTCATCTCAATTCTAATAACAACTCTCCTCACCGGCTTGGCATCGGTGTGCATTTTTTGACTCCAGTAGAAGTGATTTTCATAAATGTCTCCACAGCTGGAGATAGATGGCCAAGACAGTCAGGTTCATTGGTAGATAGCATGGCTGATCTTGCTGTTGCTATATTTCTAAGAACTATGGGAGCAATGTAAAGAAACAAGAATGTTGAATGTGCTGCAGCTTTCTTTCCTTCTTTCTTTTGCCTACCAAATGCCTTTTCATTTGCCAACCCTCATTTCCCTGGCCAAGGTTTTGGTGAGCAGGTGCCTTTTCTACTGCAACTAACATAATTTTGCGTTGGCTTTGTCCTGAAACCTTTTTTTTGTGACACATGATGGCATATATTCCTGGGTTTTGACTACCAGTTGATTGCAACTTCTTCGACCTGATTCTTTTTTATCCCAAAAATGGTTCTAGTGGATACACTGCCTATAATTACAGCAACTGTTAAAAATTATATATTGGTTTTCATAATTTATCGGGGTCAAAAGAAACAGCTGAAAACCATCAAGAGAGTAATTCTCGTATAGACTACTCGATATTCCAGATATCCCAAACAGAAGAGGAAGAGCCACTTGTATTTTCCTATTAAGCCAAGTAATTGTCAGCTTAGGTAACAGATGTAGAACCCAAGAAGTTAAAATTAATTTTTGATTGTTTAAAAAAATAGCCTGGTGACAGTGCAACTGTTTGTCAAATAAAAATTAGCACTCATTTCTTAGTTGACAAAGTATCTTATTCTCTTGGTTATATATATATATATCATGATTCCAAAGTAAAAAATAAATTTGTGAAGAATATGATTATTTAAATATCGATGAGCTCACCAGCAATAATTAAAAAAGCAACAATTTGGAAAAAAGAGTTATTTTTTATCCTTAGCTGTAAAAAACTCTGCAGGCTAAAAACAATGCCTCACGTAAAAACTTGCAAAAAATTAAAACATGGATTAGGTTCACGGATTCAAATTATCTGTGTTATGGAATAAATAATAGGCTAGATGATAATTTTTCTTCATATTTTGTTAATTTAGATTCTAATTCGCATTGATTAATATTTAATGGTAATGATGAGTTTTGTTTTGTTAAAGTTCTTTAGAGTTCGTGTTCAAGACGGACATAGTGACAAATAAACTGAATTTCAAGCTATATTAATTTTTGACCGTTGATTATAAAAAATTATGTCGAGAATTAAGAAATATCTTTTCAATTTATGTATAAAAGAAAGTAAAATGCAAAAGAGGAAGCTTAATATCACTTGTTATTGAATCTAGCTGCCCCTTGAAATCGTATGGACGAAAGCTTTTAATACAAACGAACACTCTCATCATCCAACTGCCTTGTAATTTAAGGCTGATATTAAAGTTAACTTACAGAGAAGTATTACCTAGGGTTGCTAATTGAGCGAGCCAGCTCGTGAGTATTTAGCGTTCGGCTCGGCTTGACTCGACTCGAAACTCGATATTTAAATGCTCGACTCGAACTCGAATCTTACGAGCCGAGCTTGAGCAAGGTCGTGTTCGACTCGACTCGACTCGGTTATAACTCGAAATCGACTCGAACTCGACTCGTAGCTCGACTCGATAAAATAATATAATAATATAGTCTTTATATTATATTATATTATATATATATATATATATATATATATATGCAATATAATAACAAAGAAGTAAGATAGTTGAGATGGTAAGTATTCACCTTGACCTCATTTTTTTAAGTGAAGTACTTTTTATTTTTAATCGAGCTGGTTTCGAGCTAACGAACGAGCTAGCGAACGAGCTCATAAAAATTAAGCAGTTTAAGTATATTCGAGCTCGAGTCGAGTTCGAACGAGTTTCGAACTATTCGAGCCGAGTTTGAACACATGTTGAGCTCGACTCGCTCGCTCAATTAGCACCCCTAGTATTACCTGCCGCTGATACTAATTATTCTCAAGATAAAATGGTTATATTTTTTATCAAAAATATTTATTCTATTTATTTTATGAAGAAAATCTAGTACAAGTGCCTTGAAACTAATATAAATGTTTTCATATTGTTAAAAAGACGTTTTTGGCTTCTCAAGTTTGGCTGAATATATCGGTGCATTAAAGTTTATATTTATATGTAAATTTATTATAGATGTTTACTTAATATATTAAAATTCAATCTTCTATTTAGAAAAGGTACAAACTCATTTTTTTTAAATTGAATCTTCAAATGGACCACAGGGCCCGAAACCTGATTCCTTTGGGTTCAAATCAAACTTCAAAGGAATTTGATTTTTTACACTGGAACATAAAATCAAACCGAGCTCAATGTAATTAACCTTAAATTAACCTATTAACAATAAAAGAAAATCAACTAACGAAACCATAATAAATAACTAAATGTAGCAATTTATTAACAAGAAAGGGCAAATACATCTGTTTCTTTTCTTTTTTAACTTTCCTACTATTTTATTTTTATTTTATATTATATATAATATAATACGAGATTATATAAAAATATATAATACTATGTACATAATAATAATAATAATAATAATAATAATAATAATAATAATAATAATAATAATAATAATAATAATAATAATAATAATAATAATAATAATATATAAAAGTTGTGTACATAATGCATATGCTCTTACAGACTACACTGGGGAGGAGATCCTTCTTGATCATCCTCCCTTCAATCCACCCATGGTTGCTTGATCCTTGTGTTGATCAAAAAAGCTCACATCTTTAGGGTTTCTGGTTCCTCAAATTCGGTCTTCCTTCGGTAAGATTGCGGTGAGCATTCTCCTTTTCAACCCTTTTTTGTTCTCTCTGTGTTTCTTGTTTGGGTTTTAGGGTTTGCCGCGGTATGGAGCATGGACATTTGGTTGTATTAGGTTCTTGATTTGGCGGTAGATTGGCTCTGTTTGATGTAGTTGTGGATTCTATTTTGTTGGTCTGTTTTCGTCGGGGCAGTTTCTGTTGTTCATCGCGGTGTTTTTGGCGGGTTTTGGGTCGTTTCTGGGCGTGGATTGTATGAAATCGTTTGAGTTCTGTCTTTGTTTGCAAAAATTGGATTAATATGTGATGGTGCATTGTCGTTTTCTTGATACATTTCGCTGCTGTTGGTGCCGTGGTCATGTTGGTGGTGTGAACAATAAACTTGCAGTCTGTTTGGAGAAGATCAGGAAGTAGTTTTTCTATTCGGTCTTCTATTATAGTAGTGTAGGAGCTTTATTTCTTGTCTTGCAACCAAAGGAATGGTGCGCTAGTGAAAATTCTGCGCGATGCAAGTTGTTTGATTGATTTTTCTGTGATTGCCTGTGTGCTCCTTTTTGAAGCTTATGCTCTTTCTTCTTATCCGGAACCAAGCTGATCTTCGCTATATTTGCTTATTATGAATCATGTGGGTCAAAATTATTGGACTTTTTATTTATTTATTTATGAAGTTGTATGTATTTTAGGTGATTGAATTGATGAAAACAGCTGGGTATTGAAGGTGGTGGCTTGGTTTTTACGGCAGAAGGCCAGCTGATTTTCTTACAGTGCAGCTTGTATCACTGGAATTGGTTCAAAGGGAGACGTCAGACTTGCTAGTATTGGATACGGGTTATTTTTATTGAAAAGCTGGACAATTTGCTCACTGTCCTATGCTTTTCTTCTACTCATTTTTGTTGGTGGACTTTGATGGCTGGACCCTTTCTGAATGCACAACGTGATACTCAAGCAGACAGATCCGTTACTGATGGAACAAGCCAAAGTGAGTGGCGTAGATAACAAGAATATTGTTGATATACCCAGCGACAGTGGTGCTTCTTCTTCAGGTTCTCATATTGACCCACCTCCTCATTCTGAGATTCCAATTCCAAATCATGAGGATCCTTCTAGTAGCATGCAGGTGTCTGTCTCTCTACCGACATCCTCCCCTACTACTACCAACTCCCATGCTAACTTCACCCAAAGGAGTGGGGACAATTACAATCAACGATGCAGAAGTCCACTGAATTCTGGGCTGTGGATTTCGTTTGAGCTGGCTATCACCTTGTGGAAAATAATTTCATCTATTGTTATCTTGTCTTTGTCTAGGCATGAGAAACCGCAGGCTCCTTTATTTGCTTGGATTGTAGGTTATTCATCTGGATGTGTGGCTACCTTACCACTTCTTTGTTGGCGTTTTCTCCATAGAAATAATCAGGGCTCTGATCAAGAATCAGCAAGTGCTCGTGAAAACAATTCCCCAAACACTCGTCCATCCGAATCAACTTCTATCTCCATTTCAATCCCCCAAGGTCAAGAAGGAGAGAACCATAATGTATCAAGGGGAAGATGGATGGGATCAACAGCCATTAATGCTAGGTGTGTTGCTTTCCACATTTTTTGGAAGTTTTGGGGTGCATCATTTTTTTCTATACCATGATTTTTATTATTTTATAAGAAAATAATGTTTTCATGTTTTCATTTGAACTAGCTTAGGCCTGCACAGTGCGCGGGTCATATCTGACAAACTTCATAAAATTTTATTAAAAAATAAAATTAAAAATATATAAAATTAGAAAAATATAAAAAATTTCCCTTTTAAATAAAGTATGATAAATAAATATATAATAATTTTACAATTTGAAAACTTATTAAAAAATATCCACAAATTTTTAGTTAAAAATTCCTCACAATTATCATTTTGTCAATGTCAAAGCTAAATATTTACTTTAAATGCCCAATGTAAATTGTTTGGGTCCAAAATGATTCAAACTTTCAAGTGGTCCTTATAACTTTTAATAATCAAAATTATACCTAAATTACTAGCTAAAGTTGTACATTAAATTTTTATTATTTTCAATATGTAATATATTTTAATTTAATTAATAATATATGAAGAAATATAAAGTAATTCAGAATGTAAATATCAGTAAATATTTAATTTTAAACACAATTTTTTCAAATATATTTTAAAATATCTTGATCATTGAAATCAATTTGACATTATCAAAAGCAAAATTATATGAAAAAATTTTAAAATTTAAATTGAAATATTAACATATAATTAGTTAAAAACACTTATTATAAACAATTGAAAGTAAATATTGATTAATATTGAGTTTTGGGTGAGTAGGAAATGAAACGAAAAAGTTTTGGTCAAGTAGGAGAGGAAGAAGACGGTGAAGATGAGTTTTGGGCGAGTAGGAGATGAAAACGAAGAGTTTTTGGGGAGTAGAAGAGGAAAGAGAGGGATTTGTGGGGTAATAATTAACGTCATGTGAAGAGAAGAATTTAATTAATAATATATGAAGAAATATAAAGTAATTTGAAACGTAAATATTATTAAATATTAATTTTAAACACAATTTTTCCATACTTATTTAAAAATATCTTGCTCATTGAAATCAGATTGAAACTAGCAAAAGCAAAAATTATGTTTTAAAATTTAAATTTAATATTAATATATAATTAGTTTAAAATATT
Organism: Piper betle; assembly: GCA_033002965.1. Taxonomy (NCBI): domain Eukaryota; kingdom Viridiplantae; phylum Streptophyta; class Magnoliopsida; order Piperales; family Piperaceae; genus Piper; species Piper betle. Next base: position 28,668 of record JAURVB010003446.1, read on the forward strand.
AATTTTAAATAAGTAAAAGTAAATATTGGATAATATTGAATTATGGGTGATTAGAATATGAAAGCAAAGAGTTTTGGACGAGTAGGAGAGAAAGAAGAAGATGGTGATGATGAGTTTTGAGTGTGTAGGAGATGAAAGCGAAGAGTTTTGGGTGAGTAGGAGAGGAAAGAGAGGGATTTGTGGGGTCAGAATTAACGTCGTGCGAGGAGAAGACTGAAACGCGATGAGAGTGAAAAAATCATCCTGATAGTATATTATATTAGTAGATTTCTACTATAGTTGATTTTGAAACAGATAGCTAATCAGAAATGTTGTAAAAGACCTTCACCTAACAACACCAATTGTTAGTTACTACAAAATTGTAATTAAGAAATTCCCTTTGCAAATTTAATGCCGAGAATAACATTGGTGTGCATCATTTGACTTAGTATTATAAAAAATATCAACTTGATGTGAACATTTGCGCAGGGAGATTAAAACCATTTAAATGATATATCAAAATCTAGGAACAGCAAGTTGATTTGTTGTTATCTTAATGTATCATGAATGGAAATTTGTCTGAATGGCTTATTCCGATTTTGATTCATTGGTATTATTATTCTTTAATATGTAGGTTTACATGTCAAAAGTATTGATTTTTTGAACAGGCTTAATGTACTGGTGGACCACTTTAAAATGGCATTGGACTGCTTCTTTGCTATTTGGTTTGTTGTCGGTAATGTCTGGATTTTTGGGGGGCATTCTTCTGCAGCGGATGCTCCCAATTTATACAGGTGATGATATTTGCTACCTTATTTTCTTAATGTACCTATTTTAATGTCATCTCACTGAAATTTCTATCTTATAAATGCAGATTATGTATAGTGTTTCTTACGTTCAGCTGTATTGGTTATGCATTGCATTATTTCTGTTGTTGTTGTTTGCCTTGCATTATTTCTATATTGGGTTTTAGAGAGGATCTGGGTCAGACTCAAGGAGCTAGTTCTGAATTGATCAATGTATTTCCCACATACAAGTTCAAGTTAAAGAGGCATGGGAGCAGAGAGTATGGTGATATTAACTCAGACAGCAGTGGTAAGGGTGGGATCTTGGCTGCTGGAACTGATAAAGAGAGGATGATATCAGGAGAAGATGCGGTAAGTAGTTTAGAATACATGAAAATATTTTTATATGATTAATGTGCTAAGCCAAAAGACATCTGGCCGTCAGGCTTAAATCATTTATCCTGACAAAAATCCTAGGGTATGCCTAGGACCTTAATTATTTGAGATTCAGTTGAAGAAGGGGAATATTGTGTTAAGTCATTGAGTGCATTGTGCGGTTTTTTTTTTCACATGCGACCTTGATTCCTTCCACCAATTGGAATTGATATGTATTCTGCATCTTGGTTTTCCTCATTGCGGAAATCATGCATGAATGACATCTTATTCTTATCCCAGCCTCGGGTTTGATTTGACCATTGACTGGGCATATTTATATAATTATTTGGGTGAACCTTGCGATTGCACGTCTATGTCAAAAATTGAGGGCCTAATATGTTAAGACCATTTTTCATGTAACATTCAAAGTGGCCTGTTTATAACGGAAACAAATGAACTGGTCCATTTTAAATTTGTGTATGAAGACCACCTTAAATTTACTTTGTTTTATACTCATTTTTGGAGCCATTGTAGGAAACAAAATGAGGAAATAGTTAGGTAAACTGGGCCTCTTCTACTATCTGTAGTGGAGTGGGTGACTGAGCTTATTCTAATGGGTTTGTATGGTTAAATACTCGAAGTGATTAAGGTTATTCCTATTTTAATTAGAAACATGCTATGGAGTGTCTACTTTTCGTCTAATCGTTCTTGTGTTAGATAAATTACTATTACCTTTATTGAAGTGTTGTCTCTTGTTATATTCTCTTGCATTCAACCAGTATCCCACTTTCTGTCGTTATGAAACCTCAAAGAAGGTTATTTGTTTAATAAAAATTATAGGAAAGAAAAAATTGATTCTGTTCAAACGAAAGAGAAGAAAAAATTTGATTCTGTTCAAAAGAAAGAGAAGATGCCATTTTTGGGATTTGGGGAGAGTGAGGCCCTCCGACTGCTCTTTGAAATTTGCGGACAAAAAAAGGACACCTGTTTTAGTCTTTGTAGTGACTGGCATAAATTGCTGTGGTAGGTCTGTTGCATTTGCCTGGCAAATTATGGTGACAATGAGGAACTTAGGGAACTGCCGTGTGCTCATTACTTCCATGTAGCTTGTGTGGATAAATGGCTGAAGATAAATGCATCATGCCCTCTTTGCAAGGTTGAGGTTTGTGAGCCGACATCTCGTACAAACTAAGTGCACGACGAAATGAAAGGGTAGTAGGGAATGCCAGCTATGGGATACTTTGGTAAGCAGTGTCCATGGATTGCTCTGCAATATCTGAAAAAAATTTTATTAATATTTTTCCTTGGGAAGAGGCATCTGGCAAGCGAGCGACAACCAATCCTATCTGGAATGTGATATATTGGACTAGTATTGATTGTGTAGGCTAACAGCTGTCCACTCATTATTTTTCCACCATCTATATGATCCTTGTTGTGCTGTTCGTTTGAGTGGGATCGATCCCCTGCCTTAAGGATGTTCAAAACAGCAGAGTTATACTACTGGTTTATGACAATGTTGACAACTCATTATGCACATTGAGCAAAATGAACGTGGTTGTTCTTAGAAAGTAAGATATGAGCAAATAGACAATGCCCATATCAGGGTGATATTAAATTGTACTTTTTTGTGGAGTTGTACACAATATACTGGTATAACTTGTAACTTTTCTCTGTCCAAGCATATTCCACTGTTAGTTGAGAAATATGAAATAATTGTATGAGTGTTTTTTTAGCTCTGAATATTAGAAGGGTGGTTCAATATTTTCGATTTATTTTTTTTGGCACTGGCTTCTCTTTAGTCCACTTGTAAAAAAATTCTGTTCAAAACTAAGATCATAAAGATTGGAGCGGCCTGCTTTCCAGCCCAGCTAGTCTTAACTAAGGTGTGCTATTGGTAGTTTTGCAATATATAAATAGCTCTTGACCCGTGGAATTGTGAACCAATGGAAAAAATGCGATTCTTTAACCTTGTTTAAAACAGCACTGTGAACCCAAACAAAACAATTTATTTAGATAATTAAAATTTTTCTGCGATTTTTCAAATTTCACTGGTAAAAATTTGCACAATATGCAAGTTATGTTAAAAAATTATTATTAGTAAATTTTGTTTGGAGGGAAACTTTTAAGTATATTTTGTTAAAACAAACAAATTTTTTTATTAGTGGAAAGGTCATCTAGATCATATTTGTTGCAACGTATTAAAACACAAATCAAATGATTGTCTATATTGTAATAAATTTTAGATGTGTCTTGAGGTGGATAGTCGTGATTGGTCAAAAGCTGAGAAGCAACGGAGAACTAATGTTTTCTAACAGTGTCCAGTAGCTTTTTCTAAAAAGAAGAATTGATGACCACAAAATTTAATGATTTTTAAAAGTTTGTTAAGATTTGCAAAACCAGTATGGAGAAAATAATAAAGCATAATTTTTTTTTTTAAAAAGACGTCAAAATTCAAAAGCTTTTGGCTGTTTTTAAAAGCCTCACAAAATTTTTATAAAAAATGGAATGTCATTTATTCTTTTCCTATATATGTCCCCGACTTCCCCTCCTTTTTCTACTTGACACTTCTTCATCCCCCCCTTCCTCCCTCAGCTCCTCCCCTCCCCTACTGGTAAAACTTTATCCTTCTCCTCCTTCCACTTCCTCTACCACCGTTGTCCTTACCTATCGTCGCTAAAAAAATAAATTTTTTTTTATAACCTCACCCAAAAAAATGGTGATTTTTTTTTAATTTTAAGTGATTGTGGCGTTGAATTTGCTGTGATTCACCATTATCTTTTATTGGTATCAAACAACAATATTAGTTGGTAGGTTTTACGTTATATTTTATTTATGTCAAATAATAATTTTTTTAAAAAAATTGACTGCAGCTTTTAAAATGTAATTTTATAAATTCTATAGCTTTTTATAATTGTAACAAAATGTCTAGTGATTTTATATATAATTTTTTATTATAATTAACTGTCCCAATAATTAGTTAAAAACTAAGTAGTAGGCTACTAATTTAATTTGTATTTATGTTGTACAATTTTACAAGTTTATCTTAAAAATAATTAATTTGAAATTATATTTTTTGTTTAAAATTATTTTACCTTAGAATATTTAAGTCTTATCCAAAGTGCCCAATTAATCACTAAGTCACCCCACCTCTTAGCATTTATGTAAATCGCAACTCATTTATCCCAACACTTTTAAGCACTTACTAATGGGGCTTTTAGGGCCTAGTTAAACTAGATCTTTCTTTGTATTTAACAAACGTCCATACCACTATTAGACTTATTATTTAGGGTTTTAATAAATATATGTATGAATTATAATTCAAAGTATTAGCTTACGTTATATTTAACACTCTTCGCAATTGCAAGGTGTCAACTCATAACCATCCAGACACTTCCCGTACTTGTAAGGCAATTAAGTACTTAGTAACTGGGGTCTAGTTAAACTAGATCTTTTTTTGCCTTTAAAAAACGTTCATACCTCTATTGGACTGGCCATTTAGGGGTTTATCAAACGTCCACATGAATTCTAATTTAAAGCATTAGTTTAAATTATTTTCGACACTCCCTACAATTGCAAGGTGGCAACTAATATCCTTCCTAACACTTGAGGCGATTAAGTGCTTAGTAATGAGATCTTTTAAGGCTAGGTAAACTAGATTTTTCCTTGCCTTTAACAAGCGTCCACACTTTTATTGGACTAGCCATTTAAGGCTTTAACAAACGTCCACCTGAATTATAATTCAAAACATTAGCTTAAATTATTTTCAACGAATAGGAGTTCATTAGATCTTTCTTTGTCTTTAACAGATTTCTGCACCTTTATTGGACTTGTCATCTGCACCTTTATTGGACTTGTCATATGGGGCTTTAACAAACGTCTATATTAATTTTAATTCAAAGCATTATTTAAATTATTTTTAATGAATTGGAATTCACCGGATCTTTTTTTGTCTTTAACAAATGTAACCTTTATTGGACTTGTTATTTGGGGCTTTAACAATTGTCTGCATAAATTCTAATTCAAAACATTAGCTTAAATTATTTTCAACAAATTTGAGTCACAAGAATAAAAAAAAATTCAAAGCATACTTTTTGGGCTTCATTTTTTGTTGACAAAAAAGGGATGAGTTGGTGGCATTTGTTTGGCAGGGAGTTGGGGGTTTTGTTTTCTTTTTGAAACAAAAGGGAGTTGGTGCTATGATGTCATAAGTAGATTTGAGCCTTATCTAAAACAAGTAACCAGCAAGTAAGGCAGCCTACCTATTAACTTTTATCAAGATTACAATTCATAAGTAGAATTAAACCTTATTTAAAATAATTAACTAGCCAATAAGGCAACTTACATCTTAATATTTATCAAGGTTATAATTTATATCTATTACAGATGTGAGAGTATTGTCGACATTACCCAAACTATTTTCAACATTACTGACAAGAAATCGTAAAAAAATTAATTTAAATCAAGCCACTAAGGATCTTTAAGCTTTAGGATCAACTTGAAGCAACCAAGCTAACTCCTCAAGGACCCTTACTCTGAGCTCTTTGTTCAAAGCGAAAAAGATGAAGACAGGGAAGTAAACATAAGAGTTTAAGATTAGGGGAAGATTGACATGAGCCTTCAGGTTTATCTTGGCTAACTCATAAACTAGGAGGGGCCGCTGCCATCACACGGCTGGTCCCACGATCATCTTGAAATCTTGACCGTCTACTTTACCAATCGAACGGTTAGGAAAATCAGATAATAACCTAAATTTAGGTTTGTCTTCCCCAACCTATAAATACTCCCCCTTACCTAAAAGGGGAATCTTCTCGCTCCTCCATCTTCTTCCCTAGAGGGTGCGAAATTCGGAGGTCTTCCGCCGCCGTGTTCTTCGTCGAATTCGCGGCTCGCAGTTCATGAGGAAGCCGAAAGGTGGGAATTTGGTCGGTAGATTTCGTCTTTTGAGGCGCAAATTGACGTTTGCGCGCGACAATTAGCCGCTTCGGTGAGTAATCATTCTTTTTCGCTGTTCGTGTTTTATTTTGTGATTTTCGGTTGAAGAATTGGGATTTGGGGAGTTTTTTTTGGTTTCTGGAAGTTGTAGGCTTTTAGGGTTTGGATTGTTTGCGTGGTTGGTTTTTATTCGTTTTTGATTGCTTGTCTTCTGGAATTTGCAGCGAGGAGCGAAGTTATGATGTTCTTGGCTGCAAATTGATCCTTAATTTGTAAAAAGTTGTATCTTTTTTTGTGATATGATGTTGCCTTGGTGCGCTTTGTGTGTTGTTTGTTCTTTGTACTAAGATTTATGCAGAAGAAAAGTGGGTTGATACACTTGGATGCTGGGAGAAACACACACTACCGGATTGCAGAGGCGGCAAATTGAGGTCGCCAATCGACAAAACTTTTTCGTCGGAAGAAAAATTTTGAAAACCTTCTTCTTTTTTTATCATAGAGAAACCCTTAAATTTGTTAAATGTTTGTTTTGCAAATTTTGTGATTGGGAAGGCCGAATCTTTTGGGTGTTTTCTTTTAAAAAAACAAAAAATTTCCAATCATATCACTCTCTTATTCTACTATTTTAGTATATTAATATTGATTAATGCAAGTTTGCATGAGGAATTTTCTAATAACACTGAATGAGTTGTAATATTGACACTTGCTATTTGGAAAATATTCATTATCCGCCAATTTATTAAAAAAATCCTTTCTTAAGTCGAATATTGATTAACTTTAATAACTAATTTTCTCCTTCCACAACTCCCAAAGAATGATTGGAAGACATGGATATCCTTTTAAGTTTAGGAGTGAAGAAACTTTAAAATTGTGAACATTATTGGAGCCCGTCGAACTTGTGTTATAATAAGCGATACTAAATTTGGACTATCAATACAATATATGTACATGTATTCTATAATGGACAATCCCTGTGATAGGGTTACAAGTAAGTTGATCATAATCATCAACCTAATTTGCATTCCAATCAGTTTAGGCCTTCATGCTTTTCTCGACCTCTTTTGGTATTAAAAGCTAAAATTTCTTTCTTTTTGTAAACGTTCCAAAGAGCCTTATCAGACCCATGGCGCCTCTTACATTAACTATAAACCCATTTTAACATTCTTAATTCGAATAAATTACTCTTCCTAAGACCATTTTATATGAGAAAAAAAACTCACTCGTCATAAAACATAACAATCATTTTAAACGGCAAAAATAAGCTTTCTGTCGGCAGAAAACGTAGCACAACTTGAGGATGTACAGTACACGGATCATGTATAGCCGTACTTTGCACACACACCGGTTTATGTAGAAGCCAAGCCTACGACGTATTTGGGTTTATGTAATGTAGAGGGCTAGAAGCCGAGCTTTACGACGTAATTGATCTTATGACGGTCAAAATTTGTAGGATTTCATTGATACCTGCAATCTTCCCGAGTTTAATGTTTTTATTCCGGCAACATCCATGCCAATATCGTTCTTTGAGTTGTCTTTGGGCTTTGACTCGAGATACTTTTTAGTGATTACTATCAAGATGCATAGTTTAGTCCTTGCTTGTATTGCCGCTAAAATTTCATTTTGTTTGGGGTGTTAATGTTTGAACCTTTCGATTCTAGAGTAACTTTCTCTGAACGTCTTTTATAGTAGTATCAGCAATCAGGAAAGTTCACGATCTACTGCATCCCATCTGACGTTGCGTTGTTGTTCAGTGATTGCTTGTAATGAGTTATGTTTCTATTCTCTTTGATTAGCTTGCTCTGTTAGGTAGCAGTAATTGGAAACAACTGGCACTTCCAATTTTTGCTTTTTTTCTTGATTTCATTAATACCTCAGCTGGTTGTTCGAAGGGTTTAAAACGAAAGTAATCTAAGGGACAAGTTTCATTGGTTTTATAGAGTGTTGATCTTTGTGAAACTTTTCTGTTATGGTTAGATTATGTTGGCTATGTGCTCTGTTAGTGTCTGTTGTGATGAGTGTGTTTACCATTGTTTTATAATATGTTAACTCTCTTCAGAGAGATAGTCATTTATACAAGTTCAAAATATCTGTCTCCTGAGTAATGCTTTCTCAAAAAACAATTTGGAAATAATCTGCCATCTCAATTCTAGGGAGCAGACGTCTCCTTATTATAGTAATTTATATGCATTTTGTCTCTCTTGAACTTCAAAATGTTCGTTATATATGCGCTGTATTTGTTATATCTGTTGCTGACTTACCCAAAAGTTGCTTCACATGTTTTTTTAGTCACTTGGCTTGCAAATTCTTTGTGTTGAGCTATTACTGTTTCCTTTTTGATATCCTATTTAGTGCAGTTGTAGCTTGTTGTTTGATGCTTTATTGCTATTTCTAATATCTCTTTAACGTGGTTCTTCATTTATTCTTCTGCATCTTATACTTTAAACTTTACCCAATAAAGTCCTAACTTTGTTCGCTTAACTATTTTTCAGCTTGAGAAAGTTGTCTTGGAAGGTCTCGAATAAGACATGGCTTGTTTGTATTGAAACAAAATGGATTTTATGGACCTACCCAATAATTTTTCCATGGTGGGCAATCTTAGTCTACAGCAGTTACCGCTGACAAATAAGCAGCCCCTCCATGCACAAGCATCTCCCAAGGCGCAGGTGCAATCACTTCTGAAGACCCAGGTTCTGCCATTTCCAAAGCCGCCAACTCAACCTCGTTCTAAGCCTAAGATGCAGCGTCAGCTGAATTCACAACTGCACAAGTTTCAGCCATTTTCTAATCCATCCCAACCACTTTCCAAGCCTCAAGAGTTATTTGATGGTGTACGATTGAAACTAAGAGAGTCATTAGTGGCAGCTTTGGCTTTGTGTGATGGGACAAAGAATGTGCAGAAAAACGAGAGCAAGAGTTATCAAAGTGAAGGGGTGAATGCTTCCATGATGCAATCTTCTGCAAAGTTACCTGAATTCCAGGTAGAAATCGAAGTTCCCCCACCTCAAGAAGTTCCATCTGTTTCCGTACTGTCTTCTGCAGATCCTCAATTATCTAATTCTACTATAGTAGCTGCAAATTGTACTAATTTAATGCCTGAAAACCCTACTAAAGTTTCTGCATCCAGCAATACAAAATTTAATCAGAGTCTTAATGTGGATTCAATTATTAGAAATCCTAATGACGAAGCCAAGCTTGAATTTGCCAAAATGTGGTCATGTGATCAAGATTTTCATCCAAGTGATATTTTTCCTGAAGAAGAAACTTCGTTCATTTTGAAAGATGATCTTTTACAAGGCAATGGACTTTGCTGGGCTTCTGATCTAGATCTTGACAATTTTGATGTAAATGAAATACATGAAGCAAAAAAATTCAAACTTATGGAACAATCTTTTGAGATGCAAAATGAGTTATCCCCACAAATTCTTGCAGCAAAAATTGAGGTGGAATTGTTTAAACTATTTGGTGGTGTCAATAAGAAGTACAAGGAGAAAGGGCGGTCACTTTTGTTTAATTTGAAAGATCGAAATAATCCTGAACTCAGAGAGCGTGTGATGGCAGGTAAAATTCCACCTGAAAAGTTATGTAGCATGACAGCAGAGGAACTCGCTTCAGAAGAGCTTTCTCAGTGGAGGATTGCTAAAGCTGAGGAGCTTGCTCAGATGGTTGTTTTGACAGATTCTGAAGTTGATTTAAGGCGTGTTGTGAAGAAAACACATAAAGGCGAGTTTCAGGTAGAGTTTGAGCATGATGATGGGGCTTCTGTGGAGGTGACTATTGGAGAAAGCTCTCTAAGTAAGATGCCAAGCCAAGCTACTGGGACTAAAGGGCAGCAGAATGAAAAAGTGAAAATCGATGCGACTGAGAAAATCAGTTCAGATGGTGATAAACCTATAATTCCTGTACATGATGGCACAGATTTGGTGCAAGGTCCTATGGTGGATGATGAATTGAAGGATACAGAGTTTCTTCCTCCAATTGTTTCTTTGGATGAATTTATGGAATCTTTACATGATGGACCAGCCTTTGATAACTTTCCAGGTAATGGTACAAAAGCCATCACTTTGAACGAAGGAAATTTAGAAAGCTCAGGTCCTGTGGCTGACCTTGCAAAGTCGAATTTAAAGGAAGCAGTAGACATTTTACGCTTGAAGAAACATGCTGAAACAGAGATGAGTAAGAAAAATGATAATAATTTGAAATTGGATGAGTGTGAGGTAGAATCAAAGGTCATATCTGGGGTTGATGATAGTAAATGTGAGAAAGCCATATCTGGGGTTGACGATAGTAAAGATGAAAAGGTTTGGATTGGAATACTTCAACTAAGTATCTCTTCTTTGGTTACTGTGGCTGGTTATTTTAAAAGGTGAGATTCTTGCATGTGTCTCTTCTAGTTTATTTATGACATTTATATCAGAATTTGAACAATAGGTGGAGTACAAAAAGAACACAAAAAATTAGAATATACAAGGATGCATGAATATTTGATGAGTGACTAAGAATACCAGTTCATTTTTTTGTTGTTTAAGGGCTAAACCAATAATGAATCTTGTTATTTCATTACAGCTATTATTTGACTAATGCACAGTGCTACAAAATTCATGAATAAAAGATTAATTCTGGGTGATTTGTTGATGTGAAAAGAACAAGATGGTTTAATCGAAGCGCTAACATAACATGTACTGTAATTTGTCTCCCACTGTACTAGTGTGGCATTGGTTATCTTTGCCTGCACATACCAATGATTCCTACTTTCCTAGCCAACCCAATTTGGTTATATTATAGTGCTGTGTTTTTTATGTTCAAATACCAAGTGCTTTGAAATACTTTTATAGATGGTGGCTTTTTTTTTTTTTGTCATAATGTTATATCATAGAGAGATTAGTGCCTCAAGTTTGTTTTCTTGTGTTCAGTGGTGAAAGGACATCAACTAAAGAATGGCCCAGTTTACTTGAAATTAAAGGAAGAGTTAAACTTGATCCTTTTAAGAAATTTCTTAGAGAGCTTCCTAAATCTCGAAGTCGCGCAATCATGGTACAAGATTGATTACTCTGATTGCTTGTTTTCAATTTCTGTTAAAATTTTTTCATGTTGGCTTTATTTCAAACCAAATCTTTCTATTCAACAATGAAAACCATATATGCATTTTCAACCTATTATTGTATGGAAATTTGCAGGTTATTCAACTTATCTGGGAGAAGGATACCTCTGAGAGTGTTCCGTCTAAGGTTAGTTTTGTGTTTGGCTGAATAATTATCGACCCATGTTAATATTTCAGTTATTGTAACATTGTTTTACTGTTTAAATTGCAGGTGGTTGCATCATATGTTGCAGATGAGCGTGTTGGCCTTACGGAGCCAGCCCCTGGTGTAGAAATGTATATTTGCCCGGCTGATAGCAATATGTCAGAAACGTTGTCTGGGGTTTTACCTAAAGAGCATGCTGAATCGATAAGGGCAGTAGACGGTGGCCTAATAGGAATTGTTGTATGGCGCAGAGCCATGTCGTCCACATCCCCAAGGCCATCTACCCACAGGCAGAGCTCGAGAAAACATCATTCTTCATCCCTAAAGAAACAGCAACAAGGAAAAAGAGTCCGTGTGGAGCAACCTCCTCCCAAAACCCTGGATGCACCATCTACTGCGAATCCTGTCTCAGCACCTGATGATGATGTGCCTCCTGGGTTTGGCCCAGAAACATGCCGGAAATCACAGGATGACGATGATCTTCCTGAATTCGAATTTGGCCACACTTCTGATTGTAAAGTTAGCAAACCCGAGGAATCTGGCAAGGGATTGCTTGGACCTCCACCTCGCCGAGTTGAGCAAGTGAGGGACCTGATTCACAGGTATGGCCAGAACAAAGAATCTTCTGGGCCGGTGAGTTTGGGTCCCCCAGGTAGGGGTGTTGGAATTGAAATCCAGCCGTGGAATGACGACGACGACGATATACCTGAGTGGCAACCCAGCCATGAAGCTCGGCCACAATCTCATCCCCTGCCGGCAGCACCACAGCGGTTAATGGGCGCTTTGCACCCTTACCGTCAACTCTCCATTCATTCTCCTCGTATGGTTTCCCAACATCCGCAAGTGGGATTGCAACCCCCTTTACGTATGCCTTACCATTCCCAGTCGGCTCAAGTGCTGGATCAAGCAACGCAGCAACCATGGCAACGTCTCAGTTCGTCTGGTACACCAGCCGTTGGTGTTGCTGCCATTGCTGGTCAGCAATACTATGGCGTGCCTGGCCAAACTAGAACGGAATGGAGGCCATATCGATAGCGATTGTGATGTTAATAGCCTCGTAGCGCAATAGTCGAAGGAAATGGTAGTTTTATGTTGTATGTTAAGTTGACAGCCTTTTTCTTTTGGCTTATTTTTAGTGCTTTTTGCAGTCAACGCAACCTGTATAGCATCTTTAGATGTCGTTTTTACCTGTCTGGTATTTGTAGGAATTTGATCATGGCGGTTAGTTACTTAGTGCTTCTAAAACAGTCTGTTTAACATTATTTGTACAGCATAAGTAGTATTTATGAGAATTTCAAATGATAAATCTTGTAACAATTAGATAACATTATCGAACTTACTTATAGACATATAATATACTACTGATAATTGAGCAAACGAGTTTGTGAGTATTTTGTATTCGGCTAGGTTTGATTTGACTTAAAATTTGACATTTAAATATTTGACTTTGAATTAGACACGAATTTGAATCTTACAAAAGAAGGTAGTGTTCAACTCAATTCGATTATAACTTGAATTATAAACCTGAATTTGATTTGATAATATAATATAATAATATATATAATATTATTTGTTTATTCAAAATATATTTAAAATTATAGATAAATATTATTATTAACTACATAATAGATCAATCACTTATAATTATTAATCATCTACTTCTACCACTATATATATTCTCACAAATAGAGCAATGACATTATAAAGAAAAATATTTAAGAAAATCTAAAAATCATTGAAGGTCATCCAAAGCACGAAGTATAGCTAAATTTATACCTTCGAAGCTGGCTTTGACTTCAAACAAGAGTTCTCTATTTTAGCAGCAAAGTACAAATTGCATTACCAACTACGTACTATAGTTTTAAATATATAGCAAAAGGAAAGAGGTAAATCAATGTCAATTTATGAACAAAATATTTACTCAATTCCAAATGTGACAAGGGGGGATATAATTTTGTATTAAAATATACTTCTTGGATTCTTCCCAGCCTCTAATTTCCAATCGTTTTTTCCTACACGCCTTCCAAAAGGCACTTCCATGCCTTATCAGCTTATCTAGTTAATAATTATTTATAAAAAAACATCACATAATTTAATGGAAAAGAAAAAAATGTGAATAGAGGATGCACACTTATATTAAAAGTGTCTTCCATGTTTCTTGATAACATGATATGAAAAATACTTATATGAAAAAAAAGGAAAGCACTAAATTAAACCCAAAAAATAAATACCCAACACATATACACAAAAGAGAAATAAAAAGACACAAAATTGTGTTTTTTTTAAAAAAGATCAAGAAATTTAAATTGGCTTAATTCAATTTATTTGTATAGCATTTTATTAGATTTTATTTAGTATTTTTGGGATTTATTTTATTATTATTGACTCTTGTCGGGAGCGAGTCAAATTTTATTTATAAAACTACCCTTGCATGTATTTAATCCCCAGCCAAAAGCTCTTCTTCCACTTCCTCTCTTGGCCGCCCCTCTTCTTATAACCATCGCCGCGTTGCCACCATCGTTGTGGCTGACGGTAGGGGTGCTAATTGAGCGAGCGAGCCGAGCTCAACATGTGTTCGAACTCGGCTCGAATAATTCGAAACTCGTTCGAACTCGACTCGAGATCGAACGAGTTTTGGACATACATGCTCGAGTTCGACTCGAATATCTTTTATGTGTTCGAGCTCGACTCGAGCTCGAATATACTTAAACTGTTTATTTTTGTGAGCTCGTTCGCCAGCTCGTTCGTTAGCTCGAAACCAGCTCGATTAAAAGTCAAAAGTACCTCACTTAAAAAAAAAAGTGAGGCCAATGTGGTTTGAACCCACAACCTTGAAGTCATCAAGGTGAATACTTACCATCTCAACTATCTTGCTTCTTTGTTATTATATTTCATATATATATATATAATATAAAGACTATATTATTATATTATTTTATCGAGTCGAGTTCGAGTCGAACTACGATAGTCGAGTTCGAGTCGAGTTCGAGTTATAACCGAGTCGAGTCGAGTCGAACACGACCTTGCTCAAGCTCGGCTCGTAAGATTCGAGTTCGAGTCGAGTTCGAGTCGAGCATTTAAATGTCGAGTTTCGAGTCGAGTCAAGCCGAACCGAACGCTAAATGCTCACGAGCTGGCTCGCTCAATTAGCAACCCTAGCTGACGGGAACCTCCCTCTCCGACTATTGTCCCCAACCCATCGCCGTCCTCCTTCACCCAAACCACGACATGACTTCCCTGGCATTCCCGAAGTGCAACTCTTCCTTTCTCGGCCACCCTCTTCTTTTTGGCTGCCGCCATTGTTGTGGCCAATCAGAGCCTTCATCTCCAACCACCTTCCCCAACCCATTGCCGTCCTCCTCCGCCCGGACCGCAGCCTGACTTCCTCGGCGTTTCCTAAAGTGCAACTCTTCCTCTCCCGGCCACCCTCTTCTTCTGGCCACCGCTATGGCCGACCAGAGCCTTCCTCTCCAACCACCGTCCCCGACCATCACCGTCTTTCTCCACCCCAGATTGCAGCCTGATTTCCTTGGTATTTCCCGAAGTGCAACTTCTTCTTGTCCCAGCCGCCCTCTTGTTCTAGCTGCAGCTTCCACCGCTGCTATGGCCGATCAAGCCTTCCTCTCTGACCACCGTCCTGACCCATCGCTGTCCTCCTCCTCCTGAACAGCAGCCTAACTTCCCCGGTGTGTCCCGAAATGCAACTCTTCCTCTCCCGGCCACCCTCTTCTTTTGGCCATAGCCACCGCCGCCAATGCTGCTGTGGCTGACCAGAGCCTTCCTCTTCGACCACCGTCCCCGACCCATCATCATGCTCCTTTGCCTGGACCACGACCTGACTTCCCAGGCCTTTCCCAAAGTGCAACTCATCCTCTCCCTGACCGCCCTCTTCTTCTAGTCGCCGCCACCGCCACCGCCACCGCCACCGCCACTGTGGTCAACCGGAGTCTTCCTCTCTGATAGCCGTCCCCGACCCATCGCCGTCCTCCTTCACCCGGAACACGGCCGGACTTCCTCGGCGTTTCCCAAAGTGCAACTCTAACTCTCCTAGCCATTCTCTTCTTCTAGGCGCCACTGCTGTTATGGCAGACCAAAGCCTTCCTCTCCGACCACCATCCTTGACCCATCGCTACGTGGTATTCTCATCTCCGCCGCCTGGTTTTCTCATCTCCGCTACCTGGTTTTCTCATCTCCATCACCTATGATGACATTGCCGCAGGTCGGTGTCCTCCTTCTTGCCTTCCCTCGTCGTTGCTGCCATCAGGAGCAGTCAACACTCGCCCCTAGCTGAGCTCTTCACAGGTTCTCCTTCCCACACCGAGTCGTCGCTAGGTATACCTAATTAAAAATTGAATTCATGGCCTGTGCTTGATTAACATAATGTGATTAAAAATTATGTTGTGATGATTATTATGATGGAATAGTATATCCGTGTATTTATTGATTATTATAATCATGATGAATATGATGATGAAAATCGATAAATAAGTTATGATAAAATGCAATATAAATGAGTGGGAGTGTCTAATAGGCACTAGTAATTATTTGATTAACTTGTTTGCATGTTTTGAATGTGGATGGGTGCTAGAAAGTCGTTTCTGACAATTGATTGGTTAATGATTGAAACTAGGTTTTTGAAATTAAAAGCATTTTTTATCTCAATCTATTTAGTTTGATTGCTTGAAAATAAATGTTTAATATTTTAGATCCCTTTTCTTCATTGCAACTTCTTTGATTTTTGTAATTACTAATTCAATTGGTAAAGACCAGTGTATCTATTGTTGGTTGTTAATTTAATATTTTTATATTATTTTTGGTAAAATTTTTTTGATAAAGATATTTTTTTACTGTTAATAGTAGGAAGTTGGTTTTGTGAGACATTTGAACATATTAGCTAGCAAATGCATTGACAATTGAATATGAAATACATAGTGGTCATCATACATCGTATGACCTATAAGTTTATTTTGCATCACATATTCAAACACAAGGTATGTTTCAAAATTTTAATATCTACTTCTATTAGTTGTTAACTTGTTATCACTTTGGTAATTATTAGAATACACCCATGAACTTTATTAATTGCGGATGATAATGAAATACATTTGTTCCTTTTACAACATTTATTTATTTTTATTTAATCTAACATCTCACAATAGATGATATCCGTTAATTTTTTTCCACGATGAAGGCTTGATAAAAGCTGTCTAAATATGGATGAAAGCTATAAAATATAGACTTTTGATAGTTTTTTTTCACTTTTGGATTTACAATTCTAAGTATTTTATTTATTTTTGAAATGTATACTATTGAATGGTGTCTTAGGTATTATGTAAAATAAAATTGAAACATAGTTGAAACTTGAAAAGACCTTTTATTATTGAGATAAATATATAAATACGTTGATCGACTATTTTTGTTAATTTTAATTTCTATAACTGTATATTTTTCTCCTAAACGAGCTACTTTCGACCTTATGATCGAGCTGGTTTCGAGCTCTCCAATGAGCTAGTTTCAAACTCCCAAATGAGCTAGTTTTGAGCTTCTCAAAATTAAATAGTTTAAGTGTATTTGAGCTTGAGTTGAGATCGAATAGCATAAAAAATGTTCAAGTCAATTTCGAGCATATATGTTCAAAACTCGTTTGATCTTGAGTCGAGTTCAAACGAACTTTAAACTATTCGAGCCGAGTTTGAGCACAATGTGAGATTAGCTCGCTCAATCATTTAGCATCCATACAATGATGAGGCATTTTTTTAGTAGCAAATTTAAGTGTACAATTAGGAAAATATAAAAAAGTTTCAAGCCAAGAAAATAAAACATTCATACTAGACATAAGAGGTTATCTTCCCAGATATATATCATTAATGAAGTTGCTTAGTTTCAGCTTTAGATTGTGAAGAGCATTGTTCTCATGGGAAGAACACGATGTTCTTATGGCGAGATACCACGCGGCTATGTACTAAACTGAAGGGCACACATTTTGCCAAGTTCAGTACCGGGACAAGTTTCTCATGGGGAGAGTGTCATGCTACCGTTGGTAGGTGTGTTGGCATTGATGATGGGTTAGTCTATGCTAGTGGGGAATGGTTGTATATCCCTATAGGCAGACTAAGACAAAAGCTAATGGAGGAGTCCCATGATAACCAATGGGGTGGACATCCAAGTAGTGACCGGATGTATGCCCTAATGTCTAGGGTGTATTATTGGCCGAGAATGGAGGTTGATATTGAAGCTTTTGTCAAATTCTGTTTAGTGTGTCAACAGGATAAGATGGAGAGGAGGTTAGAGGCACACTTATTATAGCTTCTACCTACACCTACGAGACCATGGAGCTTGGTCTTGCTGGACTTCGTGTCTGGGTTCCCTAAGGTGAAGGGAATGTCATCAGTGTTAGTTGTAATGGATCAGTTTTCTAAGTACGCCGTAGTTGAAGCAGTGCCACATGCATGCTCAGTCAAGACTGCTGGTGATCATGTTGAACTGCCCGGCCATTGCTGGCAGGATGCTGCCTTTGAACAAGTTGCTGTTTAGATCCAGCTTGATGAGGCTCTTGCAGTTGCCAATCTTCGGTGGGATCGGGTCGGAGATTGAGTTGTTACCGAGCTTGGGGATGGCCAGGTTGCTCAGCTTGCCGATCCATGGCAAGATTGGCCTCAACAAGTCCATTGTTGTGTTTTGGAGATTGATCAATACCTTGATAGAGGCCAGGGGAGATCAGCAATAAAGAGGATTTAGCATGTTTGTGAGATGAGTCTCACACATGATCTCCGCACTTCATTGTTGGCTGATGAATTTATTTGAAACAAAAGGGTTAAGCTTGCCTTGAAGTATGTGATGCTTTGAGCATTGGTGTGCTGTTTGAGACAGAGGGTGGTCTCTCAATGGGTCGATGACCCGTAGTCGAGCAGAGTGAGTATGCTTTGGTTATGACTAGTGACAGAATCTTAGAGTTATTATGGGACGTTATACACAATCATGTTTTGTATGGCATGAAGCTATTATAGGATAACATATAATGCTTGCATGCACCTTGGTGTGTTGTGATTGAAGGAGGCGAAGTCGTTTAACATTGAGATATTTTGATCAGTGCTGTGGATATCAGTCGGGGCAACTGAGAAGGTAACAATTGGATGAGCTATGCGTACCTCAAGAACGATGGCAGCTCCAACTGCCATGGCTCCGACAACTAGTCCCTCCCCCACTAGCACCCAGACCAAGAATTTGTCATCCGGGATGTCCAATGGTGAGTTGGTTACCACATTGCGATTTATCGCATCGAAACAACCGAGAAAGGGTTCATCTTTGTGTTCTGTTTTTGTGCATCGAAATAACCAAGAAAGGTTTCATCTTTATGCCCTGTTTTCATCACTTTGTTTTTCCTGGTTTGGTAGGGGGTTAAACCGGTCGATGATGATGGTTGAGGAAGATGATTATGTCATTGTCGTCGTTGTGCATGACTGGAAACCCCATCAACGACTGCTGGAGGTGAGATGCCAACCGGGCATCGAACTGGCAGCACCTCGTTGAGTGTGGCATCGGCTTCAGCCACAATGCCCTGGGTGGCAAGGGTTGGCAGGTCTAAATCATCACCAACTTGTCGACAAGGACGCGGTGAACCAGATGCCAAGGGACCCTCCAGTTCAGCTTCATCCAAGAGGAGCCACTCTGGATCATCTTCGCGGCGGACATGCTGATTCACCTTCGGGAGGAGCTGCAGATGAATAGCTTCAAGACCATCAACGGCTGCAGGTGAAACATTCACATCGCTGGTGGCGCTTGCATTACCATCCAGTACGTCTCCAACGCCATCATCCACAACTTGCACATCCACCATTGAGTGCTGGCGGGGAAACGCCAACGTCCAGTCGAGCCCAAGTCACTGGGTACCGGACATGGTTGGACGGCAACAATATCTCCCTGTACTGCAAATCCAATGTCTGGGTGGACAATTTATCCCTCTCCTACTACGCCGACGGGCTGGTGGACAACACCATGGGGTGGACGGCGATCACCATCTCCAACAGTTACTTCTCCCACGAAGACGAGGTGATGCTGCTGGGGCATAAGGACTACTACACTCCCGACTCTGGCATGCAGGTGGCCATTGCCTTCAACCAATTGGAAGGCACCATCCCCAAAGAGCTGGGCACCATGTACTACCTTATCCCTCGACTTGTATGCCAACTACTCCACAACGACAACCTCATTGGCTCCGACGGCTTTGGTGACATGTACAAAGCCAAGATCAAGGACAGCAGCATTGTCACCATCAAGTAGCTCATCCATGCGAGCAGGTAGGGCGACAGGGAGTTCACAGCGGAGATGAAGACCATTGGCAAGATAAAACACTGCAACCTCGTCCCCATGCTCATAGACAACATCACAATCGCACACCGAAAGAGTACGGAAGTGTTCCATCACCATCTTTCATCTTGACACAAAAAATTACTACCCCAAACCAAGACAAAAAAAAGAACTAAAGCTCTGATGTCACTTGTTAGGAAATAGACGTTATAGTAGAAACTACCTAGAAAATATTTCCCACCAAGATGAAATGAGAACAAATATAAGATAAAATATAAGACACCAAAAAATTGATGGAAACTTTCCTCCAATTTAGAGAAAAGAAAACCAACCTACTCGAATAATTTTGATTAAAAAAATCTCTTACAATCAAGTATCAAATAAAATTTGGAAAAACTCCCCTAACTCAAATCAGACTAATAACAAGATCTAATAGATACAACTCTTTAGAAATTAAGAAAATAATATACACCTAAAAAGAAAAATGGATCAATCTCACACCCTAGATTACGACCCTACTTCAACTTGAGATGGTAAAAAACTTCTCCAAACTCTCCCTTTTATGAGTGAAACCACTCCCCAATTCATGTGAAAAACTCTACCTAAAATATGTAAAAAATTCTATCTAAAGTGTGAAAAATTCCACCCCAATAAAAGTAGAAAACTTTACCTAAATGTGGAAAACTCCACCTGAATGAGTAAGAATACTCCTAATTACAAACCATAGAGAAAAGGTAGAGAAAGAAAAGAAATTAACCACTATTGATCTTGTTGAAGAACTCAAACTCATATCTTCTCCTCACATGTACTACCAACAGTGACCTTGTCTAGATCTACAACATCTTATATCTCCCCTAAAGGAGAACACTCTATGGAACTTCTCTAAAGGGAAAACACACTCAATACATATGTTCAACCACATATTTGTACATATAGATATATAACACCTTCTGAAAATGAAGAATCAATTCCAAACACTAGTTCCTAAGCATTAGAATCATCACTAATGAGTTAATTCTCTTATTCTACAAATTCTCATCAAATTCCTAGTATCATGACTTCTCGTGTGATTGAACGATTTCTCACGAGAAAGAATATCTAACACTTTGAAGCTTTAGAGCTAGTGAGAGATAATATATATCAAGGCAGCCTGTTCTTCTCAATGACAACGCTACAAGGTCTCTTGATACATGATCATGCATGTGTGTATATATTTGCATACATGCAGCTTGGTTAGCTCCCATATTATTTCTAAATGCATTAATGATATCTAATTTGGGCCAAATGTACTTGTCTCTTCAAGTTGAAGAAGAGGCCGGGCATGTTAGTATTTCAACTGTATGAGGTGGGGGACTTCAATATTAAAAAATATTTTTAGCTGGTCAAGATATCCCTAAGCCAAAAAATGTGAACTTGACTTGAACATATTCATGAATAGCGGCGTTGAAAGAGACGGCTTGAATATTGCAATCAGATATATATATATATATATATATATATATATATATATATATATATATATCATATATATATAGTCCCGTTATTGTGGGCACAGGCAATAACAATAGAGCAGCCAAAAGCCGACATTTTGGACTGATTCTTTGGATCTGCCTAACAATTATTGTATGCTTTGTCTCTTTTCTTATGAATCTAAGACACTACTTTTTCCTCTCTTGAATGGTGAAGGGTCCACCAAGTTCTATTGATGTTACGTACACTACATGTATTGGTTTCCTAAATATAAGATGAGCTATTATATATCCAATATTAATCAAACAAATTCGTGATAAAACGAGCATAGTACTAGAGAAAATTGATTAATTTCATAGTCGAAACAAGTTCCCTCAATCAGTGGGCAGTGTCTGAAAAATGGATTTTGAAAACAGGAGGAGAAAGTCCTGAAGTAGGATGGAAGTCTTCCTAGTTATGATCTGTAATATATATATATATGTGTGTATTTGTATAAGAACATACATTTGATGGAGCTTATGATCTTATTAATTATATATGGCTCTTATATTTTCTGGTGCATTATTAATTCGAAATGATAATTAATTCGACAAGTATAATTTAAATGTCATGTGGTCATTAAAAATACTACCCAACTTCAACATCAAGTTTAGCTTATTGATAATGAAGGCAAATCATTTATAAGATTGTTTCTTCTTCTGCACACGAGGCTTTCAATCTTATTGGGTAAAAATTAGAATATATAAAAGAACAAGTAGTTAATGTTTGTGTGTTTATATTTCGTTTGTATATATCTTCCAATTTAGCATAGAAAAGTAAAGATCAGATTCTTGCATTAAATCGATCGGTGTTTCCAAATTCCATGTCGCCAATAATATGTGGAGTAATCGATGAAATTTCAACCTTGACGATGCAGGTTTAGTCAATAATTGAAGAATTTTAATGCGTATTACCTCCATAATTAACACCACCAAGTGCAACATGAAACAAATTTTAGTTAATGATAGAATACCCTAAAAAGACAAAGCAAAAGCTAAGGTTGGCCATTACATTCACGGGTAAGATGTTGTGTCATGCAGCTTATATTTTAGATAAACTCGACAAACACTTATTGAATTAAGTATGAGAGACTATTTAATGATAATACATCTTAAGATAAACTTGATCTTAAAGATTAGGCTCTAATTGAATGAAACGAGGAGATATATTATAATAATTTAATTTATTTTCTCTGTTATTTTTGTTATATTTTGAAATCTTTGATTAGTTGAGAGTGTGACTTTTGACTTTTGATTTTTTACTCCCGCTTTGTTAATACAAGTAGACATACCTCCCCATATACATTGAAAGCATTTTTAGTTTCTCTAAAAACAAAGTTGGGTTTTTTTGACATTTGAGAGCTTGAGATGGAGGGCCACCTTCTGAATTTAATGATATATCGAGGAACTAGCATGTATCTTAACATAAAGAACAGAAAACATGAAAGGAATAAAAGGCATGACCAACGTGAAGGGAGAAATGTTGGGGCAATCTATTTAAATAAGAAAAGATGGCCCTCCTTGTAATTACTGGTTGTCACAATGACTTGCAGACAAAACCATACTTTTAGCATTAAAAATTTGACTAAGATTCAGATGTCTTTATACCTTGATAAGACCATTTCAAATGAAATGACTAAAGGGGAGATAGAAAGCTTGCAAGGGGCTAGTAGACTTCTCACCATCAGTGTAATTTGTGACAAAATTTGTTATTCTTTGGTTTGGTTAACTTGGTCTTCTGTCTTATTGTACCTTGTGAGATGGTATTTGTTAAACCCCGCGAGGAAGTAGTGTTTGGTTTATCCAACATTGGTCGTAGATGACGTTGGCGACTTGTAGATGACGTTGGCGACTTGTATATAAGATAATGATAAAACCTTATTCATTCAGTTAACTTTTCATTAAGAGAGGCCCGTGACACCTATTATAATTCTCTTTTGGGGTCCGAAAAGGTCTAACAGTAGTATTAGAGTCAGGTTTAAGGCTCAAAAAGTGGTATCAGAGCCAGGTTCGAACCCAGTTTTATTGACACAAATTATGGATGTTTCTTTAATAAGTTCCACCTGATGATTTGAAGGGAGTTTACCAGGTAGGCCATCTGATTTAAGGGGAATGGGTCGTCTGATTCAAGGGAAATTTGTCACAATGATAGTTTCGGGGATACCCGATGTGTGAAGGGAGTTGTTTAGGTTTATTTCACATCGGTCATGGATGACGTTGATGACTTGTATATAAACTAATGGGAAAACCTTATTCATTTAGTTAACTTTTGGATTGAAAGAGGCCCGTGACACATATTGCAATTCCCTTTTGGGCGCCCAACAAGTTTTATGTTCTTAGTTGTCTTCCTATCTAGTTGTAGGCTTGTAGCTAACAAATTAAGTTTAAATGCCATTTGGCCGCGTTCACTCTTGTTCTTGTTCACATGTTGGCGTCACTGTGGCATGCCTTGCACGCAGGGCTCATAATATGATTCAAAGGGATTGTTAGAAGACACCACTGCGGGGGAAATGTTTCTGTTTATTACGTGATCAACTGCATCGCTCTTGAAAATTTCAATGGTTTTTCATCTATTACAAACACAAGATCTCATGGTTCGCCTTGTTTTTTTTTTCAGGCTCAATTTCTTTCATCATGCTGTGCCTTAGGCTCTGGAAAGGGAAGATTTGCAGGTTCATCCCTTTATATACGTATATGCTTGTATTCCAACTAGTTGACATGCATATATACCATTGCAACCTCTAGTGCAAACGTGCACCGAAATCCACAATTACCAAACCAGAAGGCAAGACAAATACACCACACAAAGCATAGCTAACCTGAAATTGGAGAACAAAAATACAAACAATATATCATCTAATTTCATAGATCATTCCCTTCAAAGACTCAGGACTTTGTCAAGAACGCTTATGAAGGACTCATGAGCAGCGAGCTGTGGGTAGTGTGTATCTGCTTCAATCATCTCGAGACAAGTATCCCCCTTTATCTTCTTGTGCATGTAATTGGCTACAAACATCGGAACCACATCGTCGTTGGTCGTCTGCACTATGGTACACGGGACTTCAACTTCACCGAGCATGTCTCTAAGGTCACAATAGAAGATGGTTTTTCCCAGGGTAAGAGCTACATCTGGTCTCATCTTCAGAAGGCTCTTCTCATACTTCTCCACAGAAAGTGGGTATTTGGAGTTCATAACCATGGATGCAAAGCTCACTGCCCACGCTTGGAAATTGGTTTCTAAGTTGGATAACATGTGGTCAACCTCTTCCTTCTTAAACCCTCCTTCATAGTCTTCCTCATTCAGGTACCTGCCAAAACAGAACAATGTTGAAGCAACTAAATTTTCATGTTCTTCATGGCTAGCTAGTTACTCCATAAATGAGCTAAACAAACAAGAAATCAAATATTCTTTGATCAAACTTAATGTAAGCAATCTTTAATAGCATACTTGGGAGAAGATCCAACAAGTATGAGCCTCTCAAAGAGGTCCGGCCTTCGAATGGAGGCCAAGCATCCAACCATGCCAGACATAGAGTGCCCAACATAGACAAGGGGGCCATTAACCGACTCTAAGCTCTCAACCAGCGAGATGACTTCCTCAGCAAAAGCATTAAAGGATGAGAGATGATCACCTACGGGTCCTTCAAAATCCCAATCAAACACTACAACTTGGTGGGTCTGAGCAAGGTGAGGGAGGACCTTCTCCCAAAAGATTGCTCTGCTCCATACCCATGAGCAAGAATCACTGTTATATCCCCTTCTCCTTGGACTCTCACATTCTTTACCAAGGATAGGCCATCTATTTTCTCCACCACCATTGCTACCAAGCTACAAGACTAGAGAGAGAGAACAGAATATGTTTAGGAGAGAGATGGTGGTATAATATGTGGTGTGTCTGATCTTATATATAGAAGAAACGGTGGATTTAACAAGACTCCAGAAGTTACCCGCCATGAGAAATCCTGGTTACCCACATCCCCGTGAATCAGAACAAGAGTTTGGAGGATTGAGTGAAATTCCACAGGATCGGAGTGAAAACTGTAATGAGTGGGAGCTGCAGTGGGCACCGAGGACGAGGACGATGATGAGTCGTAACTAATCATTTTCAGATGCACGTAATACCCATAACACTTAATGATGGGAACAATATTTTGCAAGGAATGATCCAAGCAATGCAACTAAGAGAAATTCTAGCGGCCTACAGACTTAATGACCAAAAAATAATATTTGACCCGCTATGGAGCTTAGGAAGGTGAAATCAAATCATCCATGCACTCCTAAAGTTTTTTTTTTTTGAAGGATATGAGAAAATAAATTAAACAAAAAGGACATATAAGAGAGGGGACTAAGAAAGCACCTTAATCTTAATCTAATCATCCTAATAGAACATGGTTTGTAAATAAATTTGCAAAGTTGAGAGATACGTATATCTCAGCTCATATACATAACAATTTACACCTCCTCAAAATTCTACATCTTTGTACTCCCATCTCTTATCCATCTTCTTCTTCTTCTTCGTCCTTCGGCGTTATTTCATTTCCTCATTTTCCACGATCGTGACAACACTTCAAGCTCTTAAAAAAAGTCATTGATTTGGGTGGCAGCAAATGCTTTCAAACACATGAACCTTATCATCAATGGAGGATACACATTAAAAAAAAGGAGGATGCCCGAGGCATATTTGTGTCAATGACATTATTGTGGACATTGCCAAGAGCAACGAGAGAGGCCAAAGACCGGCTATATGGAGAGAGCAAGTAGTTTCAATTGGCCCAAGTTTGTGATCTTTGTTAAAAGTTAATGTAATTTGTAATTTATTGGGTTTATGACATGTAATGTACTAATTATGAACTTTAAGGTTACTTATGTGTTAAACTTATTTTTTTATATCTTATAATCCAGAGTCAACTTTTGAAGATTAGTAAGAAAATGAACAATAAAAGAAGGGAAACATTCTTTAATCATCTTTTTTATTGGGTAAAATTTTATTTTTTATTAATCATTTTTAATTTATATTATTCTCATCCATCTTCTCCCTCCCCAATAATCTTGACTTTATAATTTAAACCCTACCCTTTCATATCACTCCAAAACATAACTTTTCCCCTCCATAAAATCACAGACATTCTTTTGTATAAATATATTATTGCAAAACAATTCTATAAATATATTCTCATCCATCTTTTGGTTTTTTTTTGTTGTGCGGTTGGATTTGGCCGCCGTCAACATCTGGCCACTGCGGGCTTGACCTGGCTGTCCCCGATGTAGTCGGGGGAAGGGCAGATCCAGCTTGTGGCAGCTGGACCTGGCCGGCGGCGGCCAAATCCAGCCACGCAGAAAAAACAGCTGATCTTTAGCCACGTGGTCTAATCCAACCACGGCTAGATCTTGCCCGTGGGCGGCCAGACAAGGCTGCTCGCTTCAAAATGTGGCCGGCGGTGGCCAGATCTGGCCGCGGATGGTTGCTTGCACATAGCAGCTCAGCGACCCTTTTTTGAAAACTCGGACAACCTTGATCAAAGTTTAATTTTTTTTAAATAATAGATCTGGATCATCATTGTAATCAGACGCTCCGATCAAATCCTGGGGTCAAAAATTATTTTTGCTCTGGGCACACCATAATGCTTATATATATATATATATAAAGGGACTCAGAGACGTTAGTTGTGCTCAAATTTAAATTTGGTCATTAAAAGTCGATCCAACAGGGGCAGCACAACATGAGATGAACTAGCCGGGCACCCTTCTCCCGGTTCAAATGCCATAGACGTCCCGACGATGCCGCCCCTCTCGATCTCCGACTACTCATCACTGCCATTGTCGCCGCTGGAGCCACCCGCTCTGTCTCCACCGCCGACGTCGACGCCCTCCTCGGCCTCGTCTCCCCCAGTGGAGACGGAGAGATCCGCGCTATCCTCAACGATATCCGGGCCAATAACCGGGAGCACGCGGAAAAGAAGGAGGCACTCCAGTGAATGCAAGCAATGGTGGATCTGATCTGACGGTTGGGGATGGTGGGGGATGGATCCCATGCTCACAGGTATTGTTCCTTATTGATTTGGTCTTTATAGTTTTGGTGAATGATGTGGTGATGGGTATTTTTGGTTGGCGATGGATCTGGTTTTTTTCTATTGTTTGTTTGAGCTCTGGATCGGTAATTTTTGTGGTTTCTGAGTTGGCTGGTGAATTGAGTGTTGATTTGGGGAAGGAGGCGTTGTGTGATGTTGTTGTGTCAATTTTTGCATGGCGCCTGGAAAGTGAGGATCTTTGAGATCGGAGGTAGTGATTTTGGGCGGTGGTGTTGTTTTGATGTGTGCGGTAAGTGGTGTGGTGGTTTCATTTTTGGTCATTTTCAGAAAAGTATCTTTGTCATTTTCATTTTTGGTGCTCTATGCTTTTTCATCATTTTGATTGCACATGCCATATATGATGTTTGGTAAATGAGAATATCTTACTTCAGGCACAACTTATGTTTTGAACTTAATCAGTAATGTCTCAATTTTATATTGTTACACGATGATAAAATTCTACTTTTGGACCATGTGGTATCCAACGACATTTCTTATCCTTTTTTGTTCCTCCTGATGCGAGCTATATAAATAGAAAAGTGAATATGGAGAAGATTTGAATGCATCTTGTTTCATCTTGATACTCATTACAGAGGAAGCTGAGAGGATAAGGAAATGTCGAGGATGTATTTTTACCCTCCAGGATGAACCAGAGGTAGCTTGAATTTGGCTAACAACTCACCTGGATTGGCAATGGCAAGAGCGTTTGGGGATTTCTGCTTAAAGGACTTTGGCCTCATTTCTATCCCAAAAATTTCTTATAAGCATCTCACTGAAAGGGACGAGTTCATTGTATTGGCCACAGATGGGGTATGTATAATAAATACTACAAGCATTTTGCATACTCAAACTTGTTTCTCTTGTAAAAAAAAGTCTTTCAACTGATTGAGGATAAAATACCAAGTTGATAAACATATGACATGGTAGGAATAATTTCATCCTCATATATTGTATTTTTTCTTTTAAAAAAATCATTTTCCAAGAATTGGAATTTGGAAATCAGCTTGACGTGGTAGGAAAATTATCTTCTTCATCATTAGTCTTAGGCTTTATTGTGGAGCCTTGTACCCTTGGTTTAGTGCCTTTAGTTTCTCACCATGGACTTTAGTTTCAAAAATGATAATGTGAAGTTCCTTAATAAAATTTCAATATTCTAGACTTGAGAGATGATGATAGAAACTGAAAATAACATGACAACCTTCGAAATTTGCACAACTGTCTAGAGTCGAGATTGCATGCACTCATATATAGACTGGCATGCTTTTTGGAAATGAAAATTAGTATGTTCCTAAAAACATTTGAATGGCATCGTTTAACAGTTATGGGATGTGCTCTCTACTAAAGAAGTGGTGGACATTGTGGCACATTCTCCATCTCGATCCTTGGCAGCTGTGCCTGGAGGTATGACTATCCAACCTCTAAAGTTGATGACTGTGCAGTTGTTTGCCTTTTCCTTGATACAAATACAAGCAGCTGTTCTTCTAACATGGTTGATGGGCAACCATCCATGGAAGAGGATGAGGAAAACATGGGTAGCGATGTGAAAACAGCAGCAACTTGCTCCTCAATTGACACAGTTCTTGATGTTAGCTTAGAAGACTCCAATGAAAATGATAATAATTCAGAGGGTGGCAACCAAGATTGGCTGGCGTTGGAAGGAGTTTCAAGTGTCAACACTCTACTGAACTCCATGAAGTTGTTGTTGTGTCTAATGGTTCACATATTTCTCTTTGAGGCAATATTTGGCATGTATTTTTCTCCTTTTCATTGTATATCAGTTCAGTGTTCATGTTATCTGTTTCACTTGACCCGACGCACTCTACTTGTGCAATGTGTGGTCTATATCTAGCATGAAAGCTGGAATGACATTAACCTTTTACTTTCAATGACTTAAACTGTTGTGGATCTTTATCTCAAAAGTGGTAGAGCACTCAAGAAATTCTTAAGGGATGGTGGTTCGAATCTATTAAGATCTTACGTAGTCAAAATTTAATGAAAATTTGAGATGTTATAATTATGTAAATAGATAAAATAACATTACAGAATATTACATTCTACAAAATGCACAAAAATACAATGTTTCCCAACATCTACAACCATACCCTATATATACCCAAAAATCCTATTGCATGGGATCATTGTTACAATTGCTATTAATATTTTTACATGTTGTAAAATAATGACCTCTCTCGTTACAAAGATTACACATCCTTCTTTTTGTTTTAGCTTGAGTAACTTCATATCCTGCCTTCAATCTTTGACAATTATTGGGATGACCTTTAGTACGCACTTAAGAGGGGTCACGTATAACTATTTAAGGAATATGCTCCATTGAAGTTCTAACTTGCCTCTCAACAGAGTCGTTGCTTGTTTGTGCTCTCAATGAAGATGAACTCCTAATCACATCAAGCTTCTCAACCAAATTTTCGAAAAAAGTATTGCAAAACAATATTGCTCATTTGAACTTGGTCCCAAATCTTGCAATCGGATAGTCATGTTCTAAAACCTCCATATTTGCAATGGAGTAAGTGGTCTTGTTGAGGAAAAAACGTTGTGCGTATTCTCACTCCGACTTGCATAACAATATCTAGCTTTAATTGTCCAACAGTATAGCACATATTGATTTGGAATTTTGCAGAGTTGTTTCTTATGAAAAATTTTCAAAATGTGCATATACAAAATTCCTTCACTTTCAAATTTCTTGCAACTACATGTGGCATTCATTTCTCCGCAAGTTTGGTAGGCAACAACATATGTTTTAGCTTCATCGTCATGTGGAAAAACTTCATATTCTATTATGGAACCCTCCCCGCTGATTTTTTTATAAATGCAACCTTGGCTCCTTTTCAATTGATATTTAAAAATATCAAAATTTGTTTCGAGTACACAGTCCCAACTCCAGCTTCAAGAGGAGAGTATCCGCATAGCACAGGCTTAGAATTCAAAGTATAAAAATCTTCTTATTCATCGTCAAGTCTACGAGATTGTAACGTTCTATCATACTGCCTCATAAAATCTGCCAATGGGGTTTGTGAATGCACAAATCCATCAAAAAATGAGTTCATACTCTCGTCTTTCAAATGCTAAACCCTTATCTTCTTGCATGCTGGTTGTAAAAATTATATGCTGCTTTTTCTGAAGAGAATTCCATGCCCAAACAAGGGGTCATATTTTTAAACGATTCGGATATTTCTACTGTTTCACCTTCAACTTCTATTTCGTCAAAATCTCCACTAATCTTGTCAAATTCTTCAATTTCCTCACAATCGTCTTTTGTAATCTATATTTTGGTATTGGATTCCCTTACCGGTGTTTGACTATTTCACAATGGCTTGCTCTCCTTTAAAGTCATCGATGTTGCCGTATCAATCTGATTCACCACTGCTTGCTGTAAAAGAAATTCAAATAATGATGAAAACCCACGATAAAAAATTTACCATTCATGATTATATATTTAATCTACAACAAAAAAAAAACTAAGCTACCAATTTGATTGAATTTCAATCAATTTAATTGGTTTTTCTTTGTTGATTTGTAGGATTGATTTGCCCACACAGGAATCTTAATTCTTTTATATATATATATATATATATATATATATACTATATATATATGCGGGAATGTTGGTATGCACTGTATCAAAATGCATAGCTCACCTATCCAGCGTCCCACAATCCATTTACCCCCAACCTGCCGTGGGGGTGGTGGGGGGGGGGGGGTGTGGTGGTGGGGAGGAGCGGAGGGGCGGGGGTAGGGGCCGGGGGGTAGTGGCGGCAGGGGCTGGGGCAGTGGTGGGAGGGCCAGGGGCCGGGGGGAGGGTTTGGGGCAGTGGCACGGGGGAGGGGAGGGGCTGGGGGGTGCCTGGGGTGGAAAGGGCGAGCAGGGTGTCGCAGAGGGAGCCGGGGGGATGGGTGGCAAGGGCTGTCCGGGGGCGGCATTTTATAGGGCTGGAGCTGGGGACGCGGGCGGGATGGCCGGAGCTGGGTGTCCGGGAGGGCAGGATGCGGGAGCTGGGATTTTGGGAGGCTCGGCAGGCGATGCTATCGACCGGGGGGGGTGGGGGGTGTGGTAAATGGATTGTGGGCCGCTGGATCTGAATCCACCGGCCACAATTCGGTGAGCGGAGTATGCGCTGCATTCCGATGCAGTGCATATGTGCATACATATATGTATATATATATATATATATATATATATATATAGTCCCGTTATTGTGGGCACAGGCAATAACAATAGAGCAACCAAAAGCCGACATTTTGGACTGATTCTTTGGATCTGCCTAACAATTATTGTATGCTTTGTCTCTTTTCTTATGAATCTAAGACACTACTTTTTCCTCTCTTGAATGGTGAAGGGTCCACCAAGTTCTATTGATGTTACGTACACTACATGTATTGGTTTCCTAAATATAAGATGAGCTATTATATATCCAATATTAATCAAACAAATTCGTGATAAAACGAGCATAGTACTAGAGAAAATTGATTAATTTCATAGTCGAAACAAGTTCCCTCAATCAGTGGGCAGTGTCTGAAAAATGGATTTTGAAAACAGGAGGAGAAAGTCCTGAAGTAGGATGGAAGTCTTCCTAGTTATGATCTGTAATATATATAATATATAGTGTGTATTTGTATAAGAACATACATTTGATGGAGCTTATGATCTTATTAATTATATATGGCTCTTATATTTTCTGGTGCATTATTAATTCGAAATGATAATTAATTCGACAAGTATAATTTAAATGTCATGTGGTCATTAAAAATACTACCCAACTTCAACATCAAGTTTAGCTTATTGATAATGAAGGCAAATCATTTATAAGATTGTTTCTTCTTCTGCACACGAGGCTTTCAATCTTATTGGGTAAAAATTAGAATATATAAAAGAACAAGTAGTTAATGTTTGTGTGTTTATATTTCGTTTGTATATATCTTCCAATTTAGCATAGAAAAGTAAAGATCAGATTCTTGCATTAAATCGATCGGTGTTTCCAAATTCCATGTCGCCAATAATATGTGGAGTAATCGATGAAATTTCAACCTTGACGATGCAGGTTTAGTCAATAATTGAAGAATTTTAATGCGTATTACCTCCATAATTAACACCACCAAGTGCAACATGAAACAAATTTTAGTTAATGATAGAATACCCTAAAAAGACAAAGCAAAAGCTAAGGTTGGCCATTACATTCACGGGTAAGATGTTGTGTCATGCAGCTTATATTTTAGATAAACTCGACAAACACTTATTGAATTAAGTATGAGAGACTATTTAATGATAATACATCTTAAGATAAACTTGATCTTAAAGATTAGGCTCTAATTGAATGAAACGAGGAGATATATTATAATAATTTAATTTATTTTCTCTGTTATTTTTGTTATATTTTGAAATCTTTGATTAGTTGAGAGTGTGACTTTCGACTTTTGATTTTTTACTCCCGCTTTATTAATACAAGTAGACATACCTGCCCATATACATTGAAAGCATTTTTAGTTTCTCTAAAAACAAAGTTGGGTTTTTTGACATTTGATAGCTTGAGATGGAGGGCCACCTTTTTGAATTTAATGAAATATCGAGGAACTAGCATGTATCTTAACATAAAGAACAGAAAACATGAAAGGAATAAAAGGCATGACCAACGTGAAGGGAGAAATGTTGGGGCAATCTATTTAAATAAGAAAAGATGGCCCTCCTTGTAATTACTGGTTGTCACAATGACTTGCAGACAAAACCATACTTTTAGCATTAAAAATTTGACTAAGATTCAGATGTCTTTATATCTTGCTAAGACCATTTCAAACGACACATTTGTGAACTTTTTAGTTAGTACAGTCGCTTGGAATTGCTACCACAGCATAATATACATACACACCTCTCATCTGATCAATTTGGCACCTTTCTTTTATCCCAACATTTCATCTCATAATAAAGGTACCTGAATTCACTTCATCCAACCAACCAACCAATGCTGCTCAAGTGAAGAGTATCATGCATACATGGACCTATTCAGGGTCGTGGAATTTCACCCGAAGAACACGAATGAAAACACATTCTACTTACAAAACGTATCAGCTGGTTTACTTTATTTCGATTTATGGACATCCACCTATCAGATAATCGTAGGAATTATACAATAAACTGCCCATGACATGTCACCAAACTTGTCAAACGGAGGACCATCAAGTTCTAAAGTGAACAAGCCTGACAATTCAAGGTAGAAAATCGTTAGCTGAGGAAGAAAATTCTTTTTCAAATTAGCTCTTTAAGTTTTCAAGTCAAATTAAGTACCCATACAATCTTTAGAGTACAACGCCTCAACTCTTATGCTCAATGCTCAATGCCCAAGAGTTACGGTTCTTGAGTTCCTCAACGTAAAATATTGCAGAAGAGCATTTTAACTGTCATCATAATATGATTTTGAAACATGTATCACCACAAACTTCAGGTGGCAAGCGTATGACCAGACTACAAGCGATATGCAAACACATGGGGAATTTTTAAAAAAATAATAATAATAATGGGAATTCATGGTTTTGAACTTCATGAATCCAGAACATATACCATCAAATGATTTCATGTTTTTCATGAACAATGAAAGTATGAAGGGAAACACAGATTGAGCCTTTGTGTAATCTTAAAAAATAAATCTGCCAGCCCTTCTCAAGAATAATGAAAATAGCAATCAATAGATGAAGGAAAGAAGAAATCTCTGCAGACTTGAATTCGTTCTACACTCTGACAAGGGTAACACTTCACTTTGCATAGGTGGAAGTGGAAAATGAAACTAATTCTGGTGGAGACCTAGCACCTCAATGTAGTTGGACATATAATTAAGAGAGGACCATTGCATCAGTGCCAGAGCTTGGTGCAGAACCCATTACGAGGTCTCTTGTTCAAAACAATTTCGCCAAAGGAATCAACCAATTGATCTGCCAAGCTAGATGGATCATCCTCAAGCGTCTTGATATATGTATCAACCACTCGTCTTTCTTGCTCCGTTGAATACAAGCTAAGCCAAGTAAAAAATTTTATTCTAAATTCCATTTTTATATGTCCTCCACGCTCTAACCAACGAATAGCCTTCAGGCAGTGCTCATAACTTCCATTCGGTCGGTTAGGCCCATCTGCACATAAAAAAGGATTCCAGTTTACCAATGTGCTATCACCATCATAATGTTCTTCGTTTGTACCATGGGATCTTTTCCTATGTAATCGTGTTCGCGATTCAACTGCAGGTACCTTTCCATGCCGATCAATGGAGTCACCACTCACTTCACCATTCTTCTCCAGCCCACCCGAATTTATATCATCTTCAGCCTCAACAACTCGCTCAGAACTGCAATCATTATCTTCTTCATCTGGAGATGAATCTAAGGGTGGGTTTATATCAGCATTCAGGTCTGGCACAGACACAATATTTAGATCAAGCTCACTTGAAACAGAAGAACGCTTGTTCTCTTCTGTGCCTCTGGGATTCCTAATAAACACTCCACAACATTCTTCCATCTCAGCACTACTTATTTCATCAAAACGACCATCCTCTTGCGCCCAAGCCATCTCAAGGATCTTACCAAGGTTTCGAACTCTGAACCCTGAAGATCCATTAGGTTTCACGTCTCCTTTAGCTGTAGATGAACTTCCTTCCACTCCCATAATCTCATGGTTTTGTAACATTCGCACTGCTGGATCAGAACTTTTACGAAATATTTCCACACTTTTTGTGAAGCACTTAGCTTCAGAGTGACCAAAGTCTCCCACCTCTGTAAAGGAGATAATGCGAAAGGCATACTCAGTGCACGGCTGGAGGTTTGATATCCGGAATCGTCGCTCATTTTTGGAAAATACAGTAACTGGATCCTTTTGGTAAGGCAACTCAGAATTCTTGCCGTACCAGAGTTTGAAACCCTTAATATTCTCAAAAGAGGCACTTACAACTTCCTTCAGCACAAGTACCAGAGAAGAAGAGGTCACGTCTTCAAACAAAAATTTGCAGGAGGCGGGGACTGAACCATCTGCAGGAGCAAAAAATACTTATATCAATCGAATGCCTAAATTGGATTTAACCAAAAAATATATGTATATTTTCGCATACCTCCCTGGTCTGAGTCTGCTCTAGTAGTTCGGAGCCACTCATCAGCTTTCTCCATGGCAAGGGAGCAGAGCTCTTGCACATCATTACACACTGATAACCTGCTCACTATGCCACGACCCATTTTCATGGAAACACCATCAAGAGGGCCCACTTCTGCTTCAAGCTTGTTCTTGGCTTTTTCAACAACACCAAATAATTCTTTAAATCTCAAAGTGCCATCAAGAAGCCTATGACTTAAGAATATCCTATAACAGAGTATGTCCACACGACGAGCATCCTTGGCTACCAGAAGTTGTTTCTTCCATGATCTGAATGAAAACTGCTTCATTAGAAGGTGGCAGAAACGTAATTCTAGCATTTGCGCAAAATATAAGAAGATCTCTCACCCAATTAGTCCAGAGACTTTACCACAGGAAGCACAACAATAACTCCCATCCAACTGCATCATTGGACCAAGGTTTACTACCCCTGCTTTCCCATGCTGGATTGCACATTCAATGTGGCAAGATAATCCACACGAGTCGATCTCACCGGCATCCGATGTACAGACAAGCCATAAACTGGGGTCTTTGTTATCATCAAACAGATGACAAATGCAGCATGAACATCTCTTACAAAATGTATCATCTGGTCTCAAAAGGGCCCTGCATGCAGCGTTTTTACAGACAAAAGTTCCATCAGACCTGCTATCCGCAGATAGATCAGTAGGAAATGGGATGCGGAGAGGATTTTCCCCTTCCTTGGCTGCTTTCTGCAAGGTGATTGTGTGTTGGAGGACAAGGACGGAATTTGAGGAGGTTTTTTCTGCTCCGGACTTTTCAATGACTTACCTTTTTTGATTACTTGATCAGCCACCTTAGACTTCAGGGAGTTTAAGCTTTTTCTTCCTTTCACAGGACACTTTCGAAGTAAGTCAGAGCAGGAATCGGGATACTCCTGTTTAATTACTCGGTTGCTCAGAACATCTTTCGTTTGCCCATTTTTCTCTGTGGAACAGGAAAGTGTCTGTAAAACTGGGAAGCAATCAAAATGCCTTAGAATTTGTTCGAAGGTTAGTTTTCAATATAAAACTCACGAGCTCTTCAATTTGACGATAGAATGTGTCGGATAACATTTGGAAAAGAGGTAATACACTAGCAAAATTCAAAATGAATACCAAAAAAATATGTGCGACAAATCAAACAGGGATATGAATAGATACAACAAGCATTTATGAAAGAAAAGGGCATAATCATATACCATACTGCACAAGCATCCTTAAACAACCTCACATATTCCACCTTCTAATTTCCAACCATTATATGCAATATAAAAAATTCATTTCTTTTGATTTTGACCTGATTTTGTTCTTTCAAATAAGCCCTCCCTACAGGAAGAAGCCAGAAAGTAGCGACAAGCAAGCGCCAATTCTACAAAACATTAAAATTCCAAATACGAGTGCAAATTCGTACCTTGCGCCAGAACTGTATCATCTTGATCCATTTTACCAATGCCAAGGTGACTTTTGTCATGAACTTTGCAACCCAAGCTGGTGCTTTTTTGTGAAT
Organism: Piper betle; assembly: GCA_033002965.1. NCBI lineage: Eukaryota > Viridiplantae > Streptophyta > Magnoliopsida > Piperales > Piperaceae > Piper > Piper betle. The sequence goes on from JAURVB010003446.1 coordinate 65,510, forward strand.
GAATGCCTTTCAGAACATGGATTCTAATTCTTCAGAGCATTAAAGATACCACGCCATGAACATGCACCACAAGCCCCCATCACGAACATAGATTCGTGCCCTTCAAACTGCAGCCAAAAATGGAAACTTTCGGCACCAGCCACAAAACCTTTGACTTAACTAATCAACTTTCCGAATTCAATCCCCCATCACCAAGCAAGATCCAAGCTTTATCACCATAACTAGATCCACCTATGCCCCCATCACCTCAAACTGGAAAAATGGTATAAGAAGTAGCAGAAAGCATCCTAATTTGCACATCTTTCTGAATAAAAAGAGGAACTCGTGAGCTGTGAACTCACCTCTAGGCCACCCAGATCAGCGGTGGTCAAGGATAGGCACCGCCGGCCATGGTCCGCCGCCGGCATCTGAGTCGCAGGCGGCAACCGGAGAAGGAGGGGGAGGAGAGGAGGGTGGTGGAATGGGGAGGGGGAGGGGAAAGGCTGAGGAAGGGTAGGCCTAGGGAAATATTTTCTGGGAATGCCACTCTAGACACGCTACATCTCAATGGAGTAAACTTAGTAAATAGCATAATTGTAAGTATCGAAATCTATCTAAATTGGTCTTCAGTGAGTTAGTGAGTTATTTGAATCCGATTGAATAAGTTTAAATTAGATATAAATTAGTTTAGTTAAATCATTCTAAATTAGTTCTATATAAAAATTTTAATTTAGTCAAAATTAGTGAGATATTGGTTATAGAATATGTCATTCTATTGACATTTTTATGTTACGATGTGTATTATATTTTACGATATTTTTTTATATTTTTTTGGATTTTTTAAAAATTATTTTGACTCGAGCCGAAGTTGAATCAACTTTTAATTATGAGAATGTCACCAGCGAATTTCTTCCAACCCCCTTCTTCACTCCCCAACACCGCCTATCCTTCACCTCCGCCGATCGCCGCCACCACCGCCCAATCCACCCCACCCCACCCCGTCACCTCCCTCGCCACCCTGTCGCCCTGTTGCCTCCATCCCCTCGCCCCCTACCCTGCCTCAGCCCCTCCGCCCTATCACCACCCTCGCTGCCTCGTCCCCTGCCACCGAACCTTCCCCCCAGGTCGCTTGTCGCTACCTCCCTGCCGCCATTCGGAATCGGCTCAAATCAGCTGATTAGCAAGACCGATTTCAGCCGAAGACCGATTTACCTAATTTTTTGACATGGATTGCCTCTGATCCGATTTAAATCAGCCGATTCTGATTTTTGCAACCCACGTAAATAGTCACGCCTTTTGTATGCACCCTTGAAAATGCTCACTAGCACAATTTCCACAATTGAGGTATTTACAATTAAGGGTGTTTTAATTAGTATTCACAATTTAAAGATATAACATATATATCTTATATATTATTCACAATTCAAAATTATTTTTTATATAATATTCTAACTACCCTTAATCTAATTAAAAAAACTAATATTAAAAAAATATTCTTCATAGCTGACTTTGGGCGAAATATGATCAACCCTACCTGGCATCCTTGGTGGTAAGAAAGATATAGCCTCCCCTTACTCTCGTGGTTGATGTAGAAGGAAGTCACATTTGGGTGCCCATGTAATATCTCAATTCGGTTTATCTGTGAACCGAACTAAAAATGATATCGGCGACCAAACCGTTCACTAATCTACTTAATTCTGTTAAGCTGATCTAGATCTAACCTCGGTGACTAAAAATGGTGATGCAAGCATTTAATGCATAGATGAGATATTTAGGCTCTATCATAGTTCTAGATGAATATTATGATTTATAATTCATATTTAAAACAAACAAACTTATTAAAAGTTTGAAAAGTAGCGATTTTTTTTAAAACAAAACGGACATAAGTCTCCTCTAAAAGTATAGTAGGGGCCACACTACCAACGACAAGTCATATGTATACATAACAATAAAAGTAGAAAACATAGCAAAAATATAATGCTTTTCTCGCAACATTTCCATTATCATCATTTTCATCATCTTGAATTGGGCCTTCACCCCATTAACTCACCCTCTTCCATTCTACACATAATAATATCACACATAGATCATTTCATGTAATAAGACATTAAGACATTCATCTACCACCATTCACAGTAATTCATCACATCATATTCTCATTCACTCTCGGCAGGAACATGTGTACAAGTTGCATTATTGCTCTTTCGTAGTCCCAACAGCTCTCAGGCATCAAAATTATTGCCTGTATATATAATACAAAAATGTCAGTAATGAGTATTACTAGTTTAGAAATAACTACTAATCAAATTGGCAAAGGAAAGCTAACTCTCGTATTAAATGAAAATATTAATATACTTCTGCATTAAAATCTCTAATAAGGGCACTAATTAGGAGTTTTCGGCCTCAACTTGAAAGCATCCCATTATGACTCGTTAGATGCCTCGGGAAATTTTCAATCTATCACTTGCATAGGAAAATCAATTATCATAAAACCCTTTATATCTTCTGTATCACTCGTGGCCCTGAGCAAAGAGGCCGAGTACTCTGAGAAAGGAACCTTCAGTACTCTTTGAATCCACAAGTATAGACATGCGCTGCATTGCAGTACTCATAATCCTCTACACTTCTCCGAGTTTGAGAAACTCAAAGGTGGAGTTGTCTAGATCCCTCGGGAGTAAAACATCTTGCTCACCAATCCATAGCCGCTTTGACTGGCACATGCCCGCTCGCGGTGCATATGAGTCAACTTTCTATTGTCTTACGTCTCACTAGAAGACCCGAGAAAACTATATATACATAGGTCTGGGTAGAGATTGTAATATAGTAGGCCCAAAAGCATCATGATCTGGATTTAAATTTAGGGATCTCATTTTTTAGAGTTATTAATCTGAAAATTCGTATGACTAAATGGTCTATGTGGAGTGGGATACAATAAATCAACCACTTGATATGTCCGCTTACCTATTAAAATAAATTACGATAGAGTGAAGGAGTTAAATCAGAAGTGAGTCCTAAACAGACTTAAAAGAAGCTCCAATCATGTCCAGGTGCCTAGGCGTCGAACTCCTACTCCATGTCTACACATCAAAACTAAAAACTAACACATCCTAACTAGTACACTCAATCAAAGCACTCACATCAATCCACAACATGATTTTCTAGGCTACGTTGCAATTAATTAATAATTCATACTTAGTTTACCTAATCAGTTCATTAGCATTTATTTTATATTATTCAAATCACGCAAATTCATTTTTATTTACAATAAAAATAATTTACCATGTCAATCAATCAAATCTTAACATGTTGTGCTAATAATTATTAATTTTTAAATAATTAGGTCGGAGTTAATTATATCTCATGTTGCCGGCAATCGGCAACGACTAGGGTTTATCGCACAGTTTGGGACTCAAATTGAGCACTCGGCAGTGTCCGATGTTAAATTTGGTTTGGTTGGACAAATTTGGCAAAAATTTGGCTATTTTTGGTGAATTCCATCAAATCCAATTTTTCGATAGTTTCTGGTGGCTTTCCAGCAATTTTGTGGCGACTTTTCCGGCGAGGTGATCTAGGATGTGGGTCGGTACCTTCTCAGCGAGATCAATGCAACCATAGTGGTGGTGAGGGTGAAAGCGGCGGCAATGGTCGCCGATCAGTAGCCATGATTCGGCCAGGGTCGGTTGGCTTGTCTGATCAGCCCCTTGGCTGGCCTCAATGGTAGTGCTCAGTGTAGGGGGAAAGGTTCTTAGGGTTGAAGGGGGCGGCAATAATGGCACAACGGTAGAACGGCGTTGGCGATCGCTACGCAAGGGTGCAGTGTCGAGGCGTCGTGGAGGCTGGGCGACGGCCAAAATGGTGGGGGAAATGGCTCGACGAGCTCCGACAGCTTTGTCTACATTGGATCGGCAGCGATGCGACGGCCAGAGGAGGCGTCGGCAACGAGCTTCAGGGCGGTGATCAGGTAGAGAAAGGAAGCATCGGGGTGATGGTTTTGGGTGGCAATCTCATGAATAAATGTTCATTCGATTTCGACTTGAGTAAAAAATAATAACTAATTCCTAATAAATTAAAAATATCCAAAAAAATATGGGAAAATCTCATAAATTACAATACACTCCGTAACATCAAAATGACATATTCTATGACTAATAACCCACTCAAACTACTATATAACGCGTTTAAATGCGTTATTTAGCTTAAAAATAATTCTACGATAAAATATATAAAAAAATTGAACACTGTCATATACTATGATAACTCATTTATCATTATTTTTCTAACGTTATCATCATATACTCAAGTACACATGAGCCTCATCGGTCATAACGCACGGTTGGCCTTAATTTAACATGCGAGTTATAAAACTGACTCGACTCAAACCGACAACTGAAACAACCGGTTTGTTAATGTTAAATTCTAACTCAAGCCACGGGTTTTACATTTCAAGCCCATTATAACATCAATCTATAGGGCGGTTAGCTGACCCCAAGGTCTTGATAATTGAAGCTGGCCACTGTGCCAAGGCTGTCATCGTAGATAATTTTTTAGGTCATTTTTAAAAATTGACCAAACTACGAATAATTAAGATATTATATTAAAAAATACCTTTGAATCATGAATAACATTGAAATCACCCTTGAATTGCGAATAGCACATTAAATCGGAGCTAATTATAAATTCCTCATTATGTGGTGTCGTGACAAAAAAATCAAATTTAAGTAAAAGCAAAATTTAATGAATGGTTAAAAAAATGAGTTGGTAAGAAGGAAAAGAGACAGGTAAGGTTCAAAATATGTATGATTATTATGCAACTTAAATATTTATGATTGTATTTCCCTGTTTAAAAAAGATAATGACTCCAAAAATATTTAGTAGTTACGTTAAAACTATTATTTTAATTTATTTGATTTTTAATATGATAAAAATTAACAATATATATATTTTGGAACTTAACCGGACGTGTTAAATTAAAGATGTAGCCCATATACTAATTTTTTTCTCATAATTAAAATGGATTGGGAAGAAATGAGGAGTTACGGTGAAGATGTTAATAGAAAAATATTGTGTATTGACTAAATTAAGGTTTGTGCTGTTAATTTTGCTTAACTTTGACCTGATCGTATTAGTCAAATGAAAAGACATGTTGTTCTCATCAAACTCGGCGGAGAATTGAACTTAGACTCGATTAGGTTGACCTCAAACTTGTGTACATTAATTGATTAAAGTAAATGCGTCTGTCATAATTACACTGAGAAGATGAAAACATTGCAAAAAGAAGATTAAAAAAATGTGAAAGTTGCATTTTTTTCTTTTTTCTTTCGAAGGCACCATGCGTTTCGTTGATAACACCTATGTTTATTTATGATGATCGTAAAATATTACTCAAATAGCAATTAACCATATAATTTTAAATGCTATATAATATCCTCCAAATTTGGACCCTCGGTATATACCATACCGACTTTAAATCTGGTATAAATTAAACTTTTATATTATCTATATCCGGTTTTTTAATTTAAAATTTTCACACTGTCGATTGTTTTTTTGTAAATCATGATATTTTAAATAATATTTAATAAAATATTGATGGTAATAAATATTTTATTCATAATTTTAGATTTTGGCTGAACCCAATATAAGCTGGTTGAACAAAATATACCATATAATAGCTATAAATGTAATATAATAATCAGTTAAAACTATGGGCAAAGCAATTGGCGCCATTTGTCACCGCCCTTATAAGGACATGGATTTGTAAAAAAATTATTTTTTTCTAGAGCCTTAAAATATTGTTCAATTAAATTCGACCCAAACTTGCTTACAAATCTGATTCAATTAATTTTGTGCCTAAATTGGTCACATATACTTGTATATTGAGAATATGAAAGGAAGTAAAATATATGACTCAAAAATGTAATCACCCCAAGTTCTATCGATTGCACCTGCTTATTTGTAGCCATGCAATTTAGTGACTCTCGAGCATGCGATACGACCACTATTTCTTTGATAATACGTTATAAATAGCATTAGATCTGATTTAAAATATTAAGAATGAGCCTCAAACAAGTAAATCCAGATCACTAATACATTTAGATCTTAAAATTTGAGTTAGATGAATGAATTATACATTGCACTACAAGCATGCTCACCACAGTCTCTTGCAAATATATTTGCCTTGTATATATTCTGTGCGGAGATAAAATTATAGTCGCTATATATATAAGGTTATGTTCTTATTATTAATAATATCAGAACCAACTTAGCTTAAACAGAAAAATTGAGGCACAAATATAAAGATCAAAGTATATAAATTAGATACTTTTAGGGTTTCTTGTTTGAAAAAGAAAAGGAATAGCTAAGTAGAATGCAATAACTAATGCATACCACAAGTTAAACAAAGTCTTGAATATTAAGTAGTAGCGACTAGTAGGTAGAATATCAAGCTTATACATAAATGCGCTATTGTACAAGAGCTCGTGTTGGTTGTTGGAAACTTGGAATGGCTGACTTACCAGCAAAAGCCATACAAGCGCCAAATTATTGTGTATATAACATGTCTTCCTAATTTGCGCATCTACCACCACTGCATCACATCACACAGTTTATAGATACAAGGCGAGAAAAAAACTGTCATTATTCTTGCTTGCAATTTTTCCTCGTCGAATTACTTCAAAGAAATGCCTTGCCATCTGAATTACTGTATTCTTATGAAAATTCTTTTTTAATAAATATTTGAGATTTTTTCACCGTTTAAACTTCATCAAATTATTGTTAGCTTAGTGATACAAATTTTATGAATGTTGTAAGTGTACCGGTCGTAAGCAAATAATAGAACAGTATCGTAGTTTATTCAATTAGAATTATTCAACTAAATTATCTAATGCAAGAAAATACGAATTTTTGTGATTTTTACATAAACTAAACTTATAATTTAAAATTAAATCTAAATTAAAATAAAATAGAGTCTAATCTAAAGTTTAAGTTTTCCTCAATATGCAAAAACTATGCTAAGGAATAGAATCCCCTTAAACCAATCAATTGGCAAAATAATTATAATCATAAAATAATTATTACACTAACGAGAAAGTAGAATTCATATTATATAATTACCCGTTACGGTGCACTAATTAGCTATATTAAATCTCCTCAATAATGGATACACTTTTGGTGCTATGCACCCTTCATTTTCTTAATTAAATATGCATTAAAGTTCATGAATTCCGTACTTTTAAATCCCCTCTTTCGGTGCATGATTTAAATCCTAACGGTGACACTTAATATTCAATTTATATATGTATATTGTAAATCCCTGACATATGGTATGATCAATTTACCATTCAATAATTATTTAAAACATAGCTTCTTTCTGAGACATCACAGTGATTCAACAATTAACCAAACAAATAAAGGCATTAAATATAACAAAATACAACTCTCATAATGAAAATAATAAATTATTTAGTCATTGATTTAAGGTTTATCTTCTCTCTAACATAATAAAATCTACTCCATAAAATAAGAAAATAAAACCATAAAAATATTTAAAAAAATTCATAACAATATTGCAATAAACCACAAAGAAAGAAAAGAAGAAAAACTATTATAAATGGTCTTTAGAAAGCAACAAGCATATTATTCCTTCTTTGAAATCTTCAATCTATTCTTCGAAAATTTGCCTTGAGAAAATCATAACCCTTAAGAAGAGCCTCAAAAAATATGAAGAATAGTTGTGAAAAACTCTCATTTTGTGCATGAATAATTCTTTTACGATTGGAAGTAACTGTGTTCTCTTTATGTAAGTCAGTTTTCAAATTCATAATTATCCAAAACTTTTTTACACAAGTGCTATGACATTCACTCCCAATGTCACGACACACACTAATATTTTTTTCTTCTATCTCTCTAGTGAAGTGGCATTCAAACACCGAGATATCTAGTGCCAAGCATTCACTCGATAACTCATGTTTTTCATTATTTTTCATCCGATTTGAGGGGTAAACATGGATGCCTGACTTATCGAGTCTGATCGAAGTCTAAAGCATGTCCGACCGAATTTGACCGACCGACTAAATAAAAACAAACTAAACATGGATATTTCTTTATTTGACCGAATGACCGACCGAGTGTCTGATATTTTATATCAATAACAGAATACGTTCAACATTTGAGAGGCCAATATTATGTTCTATGAAAATTTTAGATCATGATATACATTAAAATTAATTAAGTTTATACATAAAATTGATATTTAATTTCTAAATAACCCAAAATGACTTACATAGAAAAAGATAACAATCATCCTCATATTTAGGAATTTAGAATTGTAACACCCCAAATACGGTTCGCACTCGTGAACCGAATTGACATGTGTACAGGCCCCGGTTAAGTCAGCTAAACCGAACCCAACTCGTGCGGATCCAATCTCGGCGTCTTAAGATGAAGATATAACTCTAAATGCATGGATGAATGCACAAATCCTAACATGGTACTACATGATGACAGGCAAATCAAAATACACACCAAGACAATCCCGATAAAATTAATAAAAATTTTGAAATATAACGGACAAGAGTTTCCCCTGAAAATGTAATTAAGGGCCACCCTGTCAAATATACATATGTATATATATATATATATATATATATATATATAAAACTATTTATCAAACAATTTCATCCATACAAAATACAAAATCTAACATGTTGTAGCTCATTCTAGAACTTGGGTCTCAACCCACCATGCTTCCATTGCCCAATCTCTTTCTGTTCACATCATCTCATCATCTTTTAGCACTTAATTACATCCTATCATCATATCTTAAGCATTAATCACATCATATCATGTCTCAGTATTTCACGCCATTCTCAAAATAATAACATAATAACAAAATATTAATTACTCTATCGACTGACATGTGTGCAAATGACATCATTGCTCCTCCACCCAGCTAGCTCCTCCAACTCATAATTATTACCTACATATAGTATAAAAACACGTGAATACTCTGGAGGGCACTATTGAGCAGCCACTGGGCTGCAGACCAGGTAGCATCCCGAACTTACTAATCTATTGCTGGTACTGTGCCTCTCTCGGCACTTCTTTTTCAGTACTTCATGTAAAACTTTATCCTAAGCCCTCTCCTTACCTTCATATTTCTCCTGGCCTTGAGCACGAAGGCCGAGTACTCTCAGGCAGTCGTCTTTAATACCCTTTGAACCACAAGTCCGGACATTCGCTGTACTAAACAGTTTCCATAAACCTCCACGTTCTCCGGATGTGAGGAACTCAAATGCGGAGTTGTCAGGATCCCTCGGGAATGGAACAGTCCGTTGGCACTAATCCAGAGCCCGCTTTGACTATCACGGCATCCGCTCATGGTACGTGCAGTCGGTTTCTCAATCTCTCGTCTCACTGAAAATGTGAAAACTACATATATATAGGGCTGGGTAGGGATTTATATAATAGGCCCGAAGGCAACTTGTGGTGGATGTTGTTTTCGAAATCATCCTCGAGGGATCTCATCCTCGAGGGGTTATTAATCTGGAAATCTGTTCGGCTAGATGGGCCGAGTTAAGTGGGATCCAATAAAACGCCACTTAACCCATCCTGCAAATGATAAGCTAAACATACAATAGAAAGACGTAAAATAGAGTCAAGTCCTAAACGGACCTGGTAGAAGCTCTAAGCGTGTCATCGCACCTAGGCGGCGAGCTCCTACTCCGTACCTACACATCAAAACTAAATACTAACGCCTACTAACTACATGATGCATCAAAATCAATGAATATCACACGACATAATAATCATCCCTCAAATTATCGATCAATAATCAATAATCATAAAAATGAAAATAATTCTATCATCCTATTCATTCCAATTTATCGTGTTTCCTAAGTTACATCGTGCTCAATTAGCATGCTTATACTTCATCTCACTAGATCACTTACTTAATTTCATCATGCATACTTTTACTTCATTCATAGTATGACATTCATCATGACAACTAGTTAATTCTAGCATGCTATGCTAACAATCATAATCAATTTTAAATAACTCAATCGGAGGTAATTATACCTCACGTAGTCGGCAATCGGCGATGGCTAGGGTTCCGTCGCGTGTTTCGGACCTCAAATTCGGCTCTCATCGGTGTCCGAAGCTCGATCGGGCGCGACTGGGTGAGCCCCGCAGAAGATCCGGTGAATTCCGGCAAATTCCGATTTTCCGGCGTCGTCCGACGATTTTCCGGCAGCTTCCGGCGACAGTCGCTGGCGCCGTCTACTGGCCGGAAAGTGGTCGTGTTGGGTACCCTTGGAACCGGCTCGATGAACCCGACTCATCTACGAGGTCGACGCGGCCAACAAAGGTGGTGGCTCACCGAAAAATGCATAAAACCGAGCTGGCGGTGATGGTGGCTAAATCCGGCCGGCCATGGCGACGATGTCCTCCGTTCCGGTCGGGGAAGGTCACTGGAGGGCTGAGGGTGCTGAGGTGACTGACCGACCGCTGTGGCGCCGGTCACTGGCAGCGGAATCGGCGACGGAAGCGCAACGCGGGCGCAGTGTCGCGGGGTGGCTTCCTCGCGTCGCGGCGGCCCGATTGGAGCCGGACCTGGTCGGGGCAGCATGGCAACGTCGTCGCGGGGCTAAGCGACGACGATCGGCGGCCGGGCGGGCGTCCACGGCAGCGGCCGCGACACGCACAGTGGCGGCGCGTCGAGGTAAGGGTCGGGGAAGAAGGCACGGGGGAGAAAAAGACTTGATGGCAAACTCGTAAATATTACTCGACTCGTCTCCGACTCGAGTCAAAAATAATATTTAAGTCGTAGAAAATTCCAAAAAAATTGGAAAAATCCATAAAATCAAACAACACCAAAACATTATAATGATATGCTCTAGAACTATCAAGCCACCCAAAATGCCTGTAACGCGTCCTAACGCGGTAAACGACCTAAAACTAATTCTATGATCCATTATATATCATAATAAAAAATAAACTGCATACTCTCATATATTCTGATAACTCATTCTTTTCTGCTGTGTTCATGACGCTATCTTCATATACTTGGGTACACATGACCCTCGTGGCTCATACACGAGATCGGCGTTGGCTCAGTATACGTGTTCTGAAACTGACTCGACTTGAAAACAACGGTCGAACCGACCAGTTCTGAATATAAAACCCTGACTTGAATCGTGGGTTTTACAAGAATACTACATTCGCACCAACAATTATATCAAACTATGTACTATATAGTTAGAATACCCCCAATTACTATCATAGTTTACTAAATTTTTAAAATTTAGCTCGTATACATTTCCAAGTCAAACAAAAGATAATCGATGTATACAATCTTTAAAGTAATAAAATCCAATATTACATATACTTCAAAGATAAAATATTCTATTAGTTGATTCTTGATCCAATATAATTCACCAACATGAAAAAATATACAAAAAGCTAATTACTTTGTAGAAATATTTTATAAATATTAGAAAAGTAGAAACTAAATATAACATTCTCACATGCTCATTATAAACATAATCATCAATATCTTCTTATTCTTTAATATTCATTATTCCAAAAAAATTGATGATGAAATTATTTATTTCTCTACAAGTAAAAATATAGTTGTAAGAGAAGAACATATGTTAACAAATTTAAAATATATATATTAAAAATAAAAAATGTATGGATATAAAATAAGAATTATCTTCATTTCACTCCTCAACTAATTTTGGGCACAAATAAAAGCTTTGAGTATTTTTGGGTTCAAACTATTCCTATTACTAAATATTGTTACAGAGGAGGTGGTTGACATAAGAATAACTAAAATATTTTGAATATTTTTTTCTTAAAATATGATATTTTACTATGTTTAATCTCCACCATGATAATATATCAAATTGTTCATCTACTCCATCCACAAAAGAGATAGTTAGTTCATCCAAATAATTCTCCAAATCAGCTCGTGTTAGCTCCTTTGATAAATATTCTATAATCAACTTATTTACTCTTTGTAATCTCTTATTTAGGCTTTCAATAAAACGAATAATTAATGAACTTTTAATTCCAATAGAGGGCATTTTTGACACACATCTAGCCATATATTTCATATCAATCTTATTTTTTGTATTTTCCCATTGTAATATAATATTTCTTTATTCAATTTTTTTAAAAAAGTGATTTTAATTTTTATGTTAATTTAAATGAGAGAAATTAAGAAAAATAAAAGAGATAATGGTAATATAAATAAAATATTAGTTGTTTGGGAGAAAAAAATAATATTTATAATTAAAAAATAATTAGATAATAAAATAAATATGGGATGAAAAGAGATAATGATTATATAAATGAGATATTAGTTGTTTGAGAGAAAAAATAATATTTATAATAAAAAAGTAATTAGATAATAAAATAAATATGAAATAAAAATAATTTTCTATATTGACCAAATTTCGACCGTGACGGACTTGACTAAAGAATTTTGACTTTAGACGATTGATTTTTGCTTGAGGTTAAGTGGACTGACGTGGATAATATCTTATCTGATGTTCGATCGACCGATGCCCACCATTTGCATTTGCCTGGTTCTTCTCGGTTTACTCGATCATAATCGTATCTCGTTCAAGATGAATAAAAATTAATTAAAACATAATATAATATCAAAATTAATTAAATCTAAATATAAATTAAAAATCATTTAAACTACTCAAACCTGTGATCTAAAATTAAATAAAAATATAAAAAACCATACGAACACTAAACACAATTAAGCACAAAATCTAAAGAAAACATATATATTTCTAACCCTCATGACTTGGATCTTAAATAACTGATAAGTATACACGATTATCTACATTGGGTGAGTTGATACACCAAAATGTAGGAAGCACTATATATAATAATAATTATTGATGGAGCACTTCGTGACAGTCATGTAGCCAGTTTATCCATAAACTGATGTCTTGAAGTTGAACAATCCAATTGGAATTCTCATGTAAAGCTTTATTTTATTTATGTACTACTATTTCCTGATGTAATATACATTTCTTTCACAGATCATTTGTTTGACAACTCTGTCTTTAACTATGAAGCAACATGGCCAAAGCCAAAGAGGGGAAAATCACACCTTATTGGGAGCGACCGGTCCACAGAAAGCTTGGCGTTAGAAAAAAATCGTGAGTATACATTTTGATCGATAACAGAAAATAATAAGAAAGAAAACCTAGCGGTTAGTATATAAGTTGACCACGTTTTAGGGAGCCGTTAACACTCCAAGGCCGTCTGTTTTAAAGAAGAATGCTGTTCATGCATAATTACTTATTTTGATAAAATAAAACAGAAGAATGAAGAAAATTTTGTGTCTGTGAGTGTAATTTAACTATATTTCTTGGAAAACGGTTGGCATTTGATATTTGTCGGTGCATAATTATTAAAACTTATTGTTGTAAAACATATATTGTGTAAATGCGTACTGAGGACTTGACTTCTCCAATCAAACCAGGCCTAACCTATATTTGCAATATTAATAAGCCAACTAACGCAATTACTACAACTCAAACTCAAGCCTCGGGGCAAAAATCGCAATTTGCAGCCCTGGTCTGAATTCGAGATGTGAATAAATTCTGATGTGGGGAGAAGAAAGAGTCTGTCATATGTAGAAGAGTAGGGAGGAGAAAGTGAATTAGATGGAGGACACATCCGACCGCCACAGTGTGAAAATTATACTACCACCCGATCCCATTATTATATTCAACATTATACCACAGGGTATTTTAATTTCTGTGTTATACTATCCGACCCACCTAATATTACTATTTGATAGTGTCTTTAAATCTGATGCAATTTAGGCCTTTCATAACATTTCTATTCGTATTTAATTTTTCAGATTAAATTTTCACAAAATCCAGATTTTTTTATTATTAAAATCACGCTATTTTAACCAACATGTAATTAAATATCGATGAAAAAACATATCTTTATTGTCTGATAAATATTTTATTTATAATTTTAAAATTTGGTTAAATCTAATTCAGTCCAATTTACCCAAATACATCCTGTACTAGCTATAACTTTAACATGATAACTAGTTCAATATTTAAAACTACACGTGAAATTGTAATTTCTTGCAATTTAATGAGGCTCAGACTAGGATAAATCTTGGAAAGAATTAGATTAAGTTACTTGTTCCAGATAAATATGACCATCTGTGCACGATGCATTTTTCACTGCGACAATTCACGAAAAGAGAAGGCCAAATAACAAAAGGAACTCCACTCCCATCAACTCACCTTCTTCGAGACCATTTCTTACGAAATTCGATGTTAAGGACTCACAAATTGATTCCAACAATAGCAAGGCGACAAAGGTTGAGAACCTTTGATCTAACGTGCCAAAATTACACATACCCATGCGAAAGACTTGCAATCACACGGACTAGGGGACTGCTAACACATACGGCATTACATCATTTATTTTTACACGGAATATCTTACCCAGCCCACTGAAATTACAAGTTCATGTAAAATGTCTCTGACCAATACCAAGTTCATGTAAAATTTTCCTTGAAACTCACAAGTTGATTTTGTAACCATTAACATTTTTTTCTAATAGATCGACGGATCAATATGGGCACTACTGCCACATCTTGTTAGAATTGACGAATCCAATTTAAGCAATAAGATAACATGAAACTCACACACTCAATATATTGCAACCGAAAAATATAACAGTTCCATAATGTTCCTCTACGAACATGAGCGAATACAAAAACTAAATGACAAAAAAATCAACCCCTGAAAAAACGTATATCAACATGCGCAGAAGCTCGCTTCAGTTTCTCACAAGCTTCAAAAAACCACACGCCACGAAACCTGAAAGCTGTCCACCATTATAATGATATATATAGATCAAACAAAATCCAAACAGCAAGGATCCGAAGTTCACATTAGGAACTTGCATATCTTTCTTACCAAAGATGAATTAGACATATTCCACCCCCGTCCAGCAACAGTACTTACTGGTCATGCTTATTCGCAGCACAAGCCAGGTGCTCAACAACTGTCAAATTCATTCTAAAATGTTGGGAATAGCAACAAATGAAATAAAAAGCATTTTCTGATTTGCACATAGAACTAAATGAAAGCACTCATTTGGAATATGTAACCATGTATGAGTAGAAAATCACCCACATTCCAAAAATGCATTGACCCAAATCAGATCAAGTAGCTGATGGTAAAAGGGGCTATATTTCCAAACAAATGCATTCAAATGTCAACTTCAGATTAAGGGATCAATCAAAGATCAACAAGCAATTTAGATAAAAATGATTACCTAGCATATGGACAACATGCAGCCCCCAGGTAATCCAGAACTAGCCAAAGAACACGAAGAGCACAGGGGTAGTCTTGCTGCATTGGACAAAAGTGCACTTCAAAATCAATTAAAATAGTCTTTCTGGATCCCAAATCGCAAATAAAACCTACAATTGAAGAGACCTTCGAAGCTTTCTATGCAATGATAAAGAGTATAAATCAATTTCATGGTTGTATCATGGCTTTCTAAAATAGACTATGAAACTAAAGAGACTAAGTCACATTCATGATTCAACCTAAATTTTAGCTTTCTAAACAAATGTTATGACTTCAAAGAACTTTTCTAATGTTCCATAATACTTGATATGCTAGGACCAGCGACACCCCTTATGCACAGTGAGCACTTGCCCTCAAAATAAATGGACAGAGAAGTCGTACACTAGCGCAGAAGCAATCCACCTCATTTTCCATATTAATCCAGTAGATCTCTTTCCCACAAAGCCACCACACCCTCTACCATTTTGCATTCAACACCTAATTTCCTTGACAAATCTTTTTTCCCTACAGGATGGGCCCTATATATTCAGAGTCTCAATTTCCATCCCCTTCTCCCCAACCAGACCTCCATCTAATGAAACATTCTTTCTTTTAGATTTCACCCCAAACCCTTGGCTTTTTGGAAAGAAATCACAAAATCTCAAAGGATAGCCACAAGTTTCATCTCTAGGATGATCAACTTTTGCCCCCACCAAGAGCAACATCCATAGTTTTGAATACTGGACCGGTGGGACCTGGTATACCCGGCTGAATTTCCTGTCTGGTCTGAGGCATCAGATCAGGTTGCAGCGACCACGGCCTGATGCCTCCAGTTTTCGGTAAAACTAGTGAACTGAAGTTACACTCGAACCGGCCAATTCGATGTTAATATTATTTCCCCAAATATTCCTAAACCCACTCAAGCCCAAAATCTCCAACCCCCTGCCACTGCCTTCATTTGCCACTCTGACCTGCCGCCTGCCACTGCCTACCCTCTCACTGGCGACTTCTGTTCTTCAGCAAAGAGGTAAAAATTCAATCTTCAGTTGATTATTTGTGTGAATGTGTTTTTGTTAGTTAGGCTATTACCATTATAAATTATTCCTTGGAATGTTTGCCTTATTTGCTGCTTGTATCCTAGTGAACTAGAATGTTATTTGTTTGTAAGTGCTCTTCCTCATAAATACTCTGCTGATCAAATCATCTGAGAACACTGAAAGTAAAATGTTAAATGTTTCAATTTATACTACAAGGCCCAGCTTTCTTCTTTTTTATCTAGCTTACATCAGAAGTGCTATTTATCTTCCAATTATATTTTCCCAATTACTCCATGTCATAATTGTAGTTAGAACTAAGTTGTCTCCCTGATACGTGTTTGAAATTGCTTTTCTCCTTCATGGATTACGGTTTGTGGATCATAACATAAAAAAATATTAATTCTTCCTTTTGATGGTTGGGATCCTTAAGTACTTTTTTTGTATTTATCTCTGATAGGTATGATTTGAAAGCTAACATTTTCCATCGTTCTATTTTTCCATTAGCACTTAAAAAACTGCATGCTTTACAGAGGATTGGAAATTATGAATCATTTTTGCGGCCATATTTGAATTTTTCCCTAATTTCAACTAGTGTACATTGCAGTTGTT
Organism: Piper betle; assembly: GCA_033002965.1. Lineage (NCBI taxonomy): Eukaryota > Viridiplantae > Streptophyta > Magnoliopsida > Piperales > Piperaceae > Piper > Piper betle. The sequence continues at coordinate 82,485 of JAURVB010003446.1, forward strand.
TCAATAATGTTTTCTAATAGGTCTGTAAGAACAAGTAAAATACCAAAGGCATTTTTTTGTTCTTTTTTTCATTGAATGCGTTTCTTTGTTCTTGAGTATGTGAAATGCAAGTCTTATAAGGGCTTATACCGGGCTGTCCATATCCTTGTACGGAAATTTTTGTAGCATGTTTTATTTTTTGTATGGATGGAATCTTTGGACTCTTTATTACCTGTGTATGAGAATTTTTGTAGTATGTTTCGTTTTTTGGATGGGTAAAATCTTTATTGGTGATCAATGTCTTTATAGTGACCTTATTGTTTATTTTGATATGCAATGATTATTTATGAACATTTGATAATCAGAAATAAATATCACACAATCTCACAGGGGCAACTTCTGTAACTACCCCAACATCAACATCTGTTGCACAAAAAGAAGCGGTTGTTAGAGGAAAAAATAGATATTGCATGGGATTATTGTGCGGAGGGGAAAGATTATTCAACACACTTGGAAGGTTATTGTGCACTTATTGTAGCACAATGCTCAATGATGGAGGCATTACCAAGGTGAAGAAAAATTTAGCTGGTCAACTAGGAGACTGAACAATGTCCAAAAGTTCCTTTCGACATTCAACAAAAAAGTTAAAGGCCCTTCAACACTAGAGGAAAATCCTCCTAGAAATGAAACCATTTTCAAAGAGGAAAATCCTAGTGTGAATCCACTTGAGGAATTGCATGGGATTATTGTGTGGAGGAGAAAGATCCTTCAATACCCTTGGAAGGTTATTGTGCACTTATTGTGGCACCTCAATAATGGAGGCAATACTAAGGTGAAGAAAAATTTGGCTGGTCAACCAGACCAAAGAATGTCCAAAAGTTCCTTTTCACATTCAACAAAAAAAGTTAAAGGCCTGTCAAGACTACGTTGAAAAACAAAGTCTGATAGAAGTGAAACCATTTTCGAAGAGGAAAACCATATTGAATCCACTCAAGGAATTTGTTAAAATGATGGAGTTGATTTCATGCTTGTATCGGGTTCAAGTGTTATATCAGGAAAGAAAAAAGATAAAGACTCCACATAAAATGCGAAAGGGAAAAGGTGTGAAGGCATTGTGATTACAGCAGCAATCTAATTATGGTAGTTTATGTTTCTGATGACGTATAATTTAACTTGTCATTGTATGATGCAAATAAGGAGTTGTCTTCTCACAGTCCTGCTTTATCGGTTTTACAAATTGTCTTCATTTGGAACTCGAGGATGCTTTCGTTTCATACAAGGGAAACCGATGACAAATAACATCCTATCTTAGTAGTCGATTTCATGTTTTCTAATTATATTAGAAGTGTCTACTTTGAGAGATTCTGGTCATATTAAAAGCTGCTTCCTATTCTTGTTTAGAGTCTATGTTGGCAGAAACGAAATAAGGAGTTGCTTAATTTCTTTCCACAGTTCATTTTAGTTGAGTCTAGTTTTATTAGGAAGTTTATTAGGAAATTTCCTTATTTCAATAGAACCCTACTTAGTTCTTCCCTCATTAGTGTTTTCAGGTTTTCTTAGTATTTATATTTCTGCTTGGACCCGGAACAAGTCTTTATAAATATGTACGTTACCTAGACAGATCAATATTATTCAGCACATGGAGTTATTTTACTTTCTAGTTCCATAGTTGTCAGCCTCTATCTCATTTTCTATTAAACTTCATCGCTGATGTTGAGAGAAAACCCCTTGGAATCTTAAACTTTGTTGTTAGAGTTTAGTTCCATACAATATTCTAAATTACAGGTTGCATCAATTTCCTAGTTATGTTAGAATAAGAAGCTGCCTAATTTAGTTCCTTAGTTTGTTACCTATTTACGCATTAAGAGTTCTCATTTAAATTGAGTTTTATTAGGCAGTTTCTTATCTCAATTAAAGTCTTACTTAGTTCTTTCTTATTAGATGTTTAAATATTATATTAGTCCTTATATTTCAAATTGAACTAGGAAAAAGTTCTCTCTATAAATACATGTATTGCCAAGAGCAAAAGACATATGAGTTGAATCAATAAATTTTACTTTCTGTTTCTATAGTTGTCGTTTTTAATCTTTTCTCTATATATTCGTAGTTAAATTGAAGTTGATAGATACCTCCTGGAATATTAAGCCTCCCTAGTGTGCAAGATTTGAGAGCTTACTTATTGAAAAAATGAGCAGCTCAAGAATATCTTGGAGAATTAAAAAAGTGTGGGCTGAGACAGGTTGTACAAAAAGAGTTAGCACATCAAAAGATTCAAAAGGAAAACAAGTTGCTGAGACCATTTTGAATTCATCTTTTTAGAGGAATTGTGCAACGGTAGTGTAGGCTATGAAGCTAATTTTACAAGTCTCGAGGATTATTAACAATGACTCCTGTGGATCAATATAACAACCCTAGTACAGGAATAAGATTTCCGTCACGCCCCCTATTTCCGTTTCGGTAATATGCAAGAAAAGGAATTCGGAATTTTGCTGAATTACAATCCATGCTTGCTGTTTCGGGGTTTAGCTGACCCCTGTGACACTTGCAATGGTTAACAATAGGAGGGAACATCAACTTAACAAGAATTTGTCAGCAAGAGAGGTTGAATCCACTCAATCAATATAAAGTCAATGACATAAAGACTACGACAACTATGAGAGGCTTGCTAGATGTAATAGAGAGGAATGCAAAGGGCGATATAACACTCCAAAAGAATTTAACTAATGAGAAGTATTTAAGGATGGAGATGGGGACTTTGATCATCAAAGTACTATAATTGCACTTGAACCTATGCCTCCAAGTACAGCAATAGCTTTTACTAATATAATTATCATACAATTATATAGTATTTTATATTTCTTTAATTAGAGATAAATGGTAGAGCACTTTTGGGAACTCAAACTCAAAATCCAAATCTTCAAAAGTTGCCCATTATCTTTGGGAGCTTGAGGACTTGACTTATTTTGGGGGAAGATCAAATTATGAGAATAAAAAACTAAAAGGCAAGAAACATCCCATGAAGGCTGTCCGTAAGAAGTGAATAATGAAGAATTTGAAGAAGACTTGGGGGAAGATAAAGAACAAAATAAAAACTAGGTGTGTCCTAGATACTAGTATGATCTATGGACTGCAGATTGTGATTTATGTACGGTCTTTAATTTTAGAAAACATGATGTATGCTTATATATTTATGATGTTTTTAGATTGTGTATTGTTGAATAATGTCAGTGTCATTTTGATTTGAAATTATTGTTGAATTACATACTTGTATGTCTTTGTTTCTATATGGGTATGAAAATATTACTTAAAAATTACGGGTGGGCCATGCAATTTTTTTTTAAGCTGGGAATAATACAGCAAAATAATAAATCCAGTATACCGTCCACAATCTAGCTAATCCCAATTGAACCTAGTCAAGTCATGCATATCGCATACCACTTGAAAATCCAGTATGCTGGCAGCTACAGTATTGAAAACTGAAGTGACATCTCATGGAAAGCATCTCATTCACAAATAAGGACAAAATGCTGAACTTCAAACAAATGCTCAAGCGCACCTTTTAGATTGCTTATTCAAATACACACAATCACTATGCATGTACTTCATTGGCCAAAGTTCATTTCAGAATATCTGCATTAAGGATTAGGATAAATTCAGTATACACATAATACAACCAACTATAGTGCACCAAAAAATATTAAAAGAATATATTAATAACTAAATAAACTTGCCTGCGAGGTTTATTCTGCCTTTGCCCATACTCCTCACTTAAAAGCTCTAAAAAGGGTGAGGAAAAAATGCAATTAACTAGCTTTTTATTTAAAAGTCCGTCATTGTGGACAAATCATCTACTGTCAAATGACATACCAGCTCTTTGAGAAGGTTTTGAGACATCATTACTAGGTTTATTGGAACTTGTATCCCTGAGAAGGACAAATATTCAAGAAAGAATTTGAACATCAGAGAGTATAGGAGTACATATATAACTAACAGTAGAAAACATTATGTCAAAATACATCCTCTCTATAGAAATTTCTAAATTACATGATAGAAAAGCCCTTAAAAGTTGTACTCTCATCGCTTCTAAGTGAAGCTTACTTGGATACACCACCAGAAGAAGCCTGTCCAGATGGACGAGCATAATAACCACCATCAACAGCAATATAAGGGGGCAGTAAGTTGCACCTAAAGCTCCAGTAGCAGCTCCAGCCAATAGAGGCAACCTACAAATGTCATGCAATAAAAACAAAATAGCTACCATCAATAAGCTCCTGCAACAGCAAACACGAAATTTCAGCTTTTTTTATAAAAACAAGTATAATCTTCCAAAAGTTAGGATAAGTCATAAGGTCCCATAAAACAAATGCACATAATAAATCAGAGCCGATTTGAGAGTTTTTCTAAGAAATCACAGTCAAATGAAAATTTTGAACATTGTTTCGCAAAAGTTTAATAGCATCAATTAATACTTAAGAGATTTATCGGTGATAACCCGACCAAGGGTCTCAAGTTTAGGTTACCAAGACGTGAAGATGATGAAACGATCAAACATAGCAACAATCGTATGCTAAGAAATTTCAATAACACTGAATGTCACAAAACTCATACCAAGCTGTCAATAGCAAAAGGAATAAGGAAAAACAGTAGTACTAAACAGCATACCAAGTCATTTCTGAATTCCCAAAACCAAGCTGTGACTGTGCAACATAACCAGGAAGTGCCATACCAACAGCAGGAACTCCAAGACCACCATGAGATTGACCCCCAAATGGCATAACTGTTGCTGTAAATCAAGTAGATCAAACTACCAGAAAAACTGTGCAAATTAAGATATACGCTAATTCTGTTTTTATGAAAAGGATCATGACAAGGAATGCTAGCTTATGCAACGTACATATCAATTAATGTGTAAAAACAGTAACCTGGTAAAATAGTTTGAGCCTGAAAGCTTTGATCCCCATGACTGCCAGTTGCAGCAATTATCTGGGTCCCATTGTAGAGAAATGAACCCCTACCAGCACCCTGAGTACTGGTTTTACCCTTTCCTGCCATAGCCGTTCTAGACTTAGCCGATCCTGGAGGAGATTGCACCTCTGGAGCTTCAGATGATGCGACCGACGGACCTTGAGATGGAGATGCTTGGTTATCACTAGCCATCCGCAAATTGACCTGTTGACTAGAAGCCCTGAATGAAGGCTGTGCAGAACTTTGAGGTAGCTTCTGAGAAACAGGTGGTATTTGCTGCATTTGCACAGAACCCCGGGCCAACTGGTTGGTTGAAGAGGCAGGCTGATGAGGAATTGACCCAGGCAAGCTTGTGCCCCTAGTTTGTACCCTGGTATGATTTGGCTGTGCCACTTTTGCAGGTTGCATGTTAACTACTGCCTTGGCTTTGACAGCATGAGCCGAATCCTCAATATAGATTCTATCTTGACCAGTAGCCTCAACAACACCTTTTCCTCTAAGCAATGAATTAGAATGAGGTGTGGAAAGAAGGTTCTCTTCCTTCAGCATGGGATAACTTTTACCATTACCAACAGCTTGAGGATCCCTTTTTGGAACAAATGATGGTTCTTGAGTAGAGGCCCCTGATGGATAAAATGGAGGAGAGGCAGAGCTTAAACTTGACGCAAAAACATGATTTGTGGGAGAAACAGATACTGTTGGCACATTAGACTGGTTCCCCATCGATTTCCCAAGATTATTGTTTGCTGTTGCCTCATAAGCTCTTCCGGTTCTGTTTAAAGACAGCAATGAATGCCATCATTAGTGACAAAGGACATAACAAGAAAAATCAGAAGAAACTGTAAAAAAATACATACTGCTTCCTTTGAATTCGTGGTTGATCGTTATTATTCTTCAACATATCATACTTTCTTGGCCCTCTTCCCCTCACACTTTTTGGAGCACGGTTCTGATTGGCGTTATCATCATAACCTTTACTTCTTCCCCTCACATATCCACGACCTGAGCCTCGCTTCTTAACTCGACCTCTAAATTGATTCCTACGGCTTCTCCTTTCCTGAAAAAACAAACATATATAACTACAGAAATAGTTCTTTGAATGAAAAAAAACAATCAATAGACAAAATAAGAATCGTGAAACAAATTTCTAAATAATTCAAACATAGGGCCAAAGATACCACAAATTTAGCTTGTGTTCTTCCACAATCAAAATGTTACCACAGACATGTCAAGGTCTTGGGACAAATAACTATTTAATGAATACTCATATGAACTTATGTAATTTCAGACATACACTTATGACTATAGCATCCTACCATGCTTAAATTAAACCTGAAGGCCGAGAAGATTGAAAATGTCACAAAAAAAATGAAGCCCTGAGGCTAGTATATGCATCCTCAAAGGATCAATGAAACAAAATCATAGACTTGACATCACTAACATAAATGAAAGCATGCCACCTCATCAAAATGTACATCTTGCAGATTCATTTCTTCAAATCTGTCATGCACCCACGCGCGATCATCTTTAGATTCCCAAAGCCTCCTTCCACCAGAACGCCTAAACAAAAAACCATCTAAGCGCTCAGCAAAATGACAAGAGCAAGAAGAAATAAACTATAAGTGTAACTCTATAAATCAGTAGTAAAAGCCTCTCATAGTCAAATGACGTAGAACATCCAATATAATTTGAAAATAACAAGTTCAATCACAAATTATTCCGTACAGTTTAATTGTGTGATATTATGAGATGACAATTCTATTCACAAATTTGCATTACCCGTTAAGTAGCAAAAAAACTAATAACTTTTTGTCCTCGTCCAACAATAATTCAAAAAACTAGTTGCGATTTGGATAAACTATTAAACAACCAAATTTTCAATGCAATACTGCAACCAGGCATTATTTTTTAAAACAAATCATATAAAATGAATTAAAGTATAAATGAAGCACCTGTGTCGTCCACCTTGACTCTCGCGAAAACGATCATCATGCATGTAAAATGCACCTGCCGTGGGCACGGCAAATGGCTCATTTTCCTTCTTCTCCTCCTCGTTTGGATTCTGACCATCCTCAGCAGATTGAATCCCACGATCCGTGCCAACTTCCAAGTCCACAGCACCCTTATCGTCGACCTTCCCAGCATCCACCGCATCTGCAATAACAGGTCCCTCCACCTCTTCCTCAACGTCCTCCTCGTCATACACCTCTTCGTCCTCCACTTCCTCCCCCTCCTCCTCCTCCTCCTCCTCCTCCTCCTCCTCCTCCTCCTCATACACCTGCACTCCTCCCTGGTCGTCGGACTCCGGATCCGATCCAATCACCGACCTGGCATCAACCCGCCTGGGCGGTGGCGACTTCTCCCCATCCCGCTCCCCCTCCCCTCCTCATCGTCGCTCGCCTCCGTCCGACGCATCGTCAACCGCAATGGCGACCCCTCCGGGTCGCTCTCGTACTCCTCCGGTTCCTCCCCCTCCCTCGCCATCAAAACCCTAACCCTAATTCAACAACAAAACAGCAACAATTACCCCAAATCCTACCAGATGGCAACAATAATCCAAACCCCCGCCCCAACCCAAGATCGAAACTTTCCGCCAGAATCAAAGCAAAAACACATACAATTGAAGTCCTATGATCGAAAGAGATCGATTGGGCGTACCTTATACGAGATCGAAATCGCCAAATTGATCGGAATTTTAGGGATAAAAATGGTTGTTGGAGGGGCGATGGTTGCGATTTGGGGCTCTTATTTGTCGGGAGTTTTGGGGGTTATGAAATTACGATTAGCTCCTTATTCGAGTTAGTCAGGGGTCGGGGAGCTCCGAGGAGTTTTTTGTCATCTCGATATGGGGGTTTGATGAAATATTGGATATTTTGCTTCAACCATTGTATGGGGCCCAGTGTTTAATTCTTCGTCCAATAGAATTCGCCTCCACGTCTTTTTGTTCTAATTTGGGTCAAAATAAATTAAATATATTTTTTAGTTAATTTATGTTTAAAAAGATTTAATTTAAAACCGTTTTTGGGCGCTGAGAACACTACACTGATAAGGAAGCCTACATTCCAACGTCGATGACGCCCGTCATCCCCGGACACATACAGGTGTCGTTCTCTGGAAGAGCAATTTTTTTAATTTAATGGGCTATTGAGTTATTATTACGGTGACAAAAACAATCCCGGTAAATTAGGGTAAAATGTGATTCAAAAATAAAAAAGTTTTTTATGTGAGAAAGTTAATCACGGTATATTGTATTATTAGTTAATTTAAATTTATTTGAAGCATAACTCACTTAAACACAATTAAATAAAATAATAATAAATAGCACTTTTAAAATAATTAAATATAATAATAACAAATAGTCAAAAACCATAAGCTTCATACCTACTCAAAAATTATAATACTCAATCGAAGCCTGTAAATCAATCTTGAGTTCCTATTTTATTTTCTTTATTTTTCAATTTTCATATTGTATTCTTATTATAAAATGTTATATCTTGTTGTTCTCATGTTAGGTCCATAATGGTATAATTTTGTGCAGTGTATATTTTTCAGTTTACTACAAAAACGAGGACAACCACTACTGTAATTAAACTAGTCAACGAGTCTTGTGATGCTAAGGGTAAATGTGAAACTTAGTAACAATATATAATAATAACATACAAAATTAATTATAAAAATATCGCTAATTGTTATTTTAAATAAAAATAACGAATAACTATTTACCTTTAACAAAAAAATTGTTGTTAGAACACAATATTATATAAAAATATAACAATGGATGAATCAAAACCTTAAATTATGTAAAAATTCTTAATTAAGTATATATTACTAAGTAAAAATAATAATTATAGTAATACGAGTATAAATATGTTAAAATACCAATTTACAGTATTCATAATTGAGTAATATAATTAAAAATAAGTTAAAACATACTAATTTTTTAAATTATATTCAATATTTTCTAATAACAATGCTAATAATAATTTTAAAATTAAGTAAGTATTGATCGACTCTAAAATTGTCGGGCCCAAAATCAGCTACAACATAAAAAAGGGTGAAATTATATGATAGTTTAAAAGGGTGGGAAAAAAAGCTATCCTTGAATGTAAGGGTGTTGATATTAGGCGTAAAATCATTTTTATTGTCTAATAAAACACTTTATTTGTAAATTTAAAATCTAGTTGAACGCTATTTGATCATACAAACCAAAATGCAATATTTGATATTATGGTTGGAATTGCAAAGGCCATAGCTCAAATTGTAAAGGGCATAATAAAACATACCAGGTTAAATAAACAATAAACTAGTCTATAATAATTAATTAAAACACGAAAAAATTTAAACCACTGGAAGAATTATCGGGTTTATTCCACACTCGGTCGTAGAGGTTGTTGGTGATTTATATATAAGTTAATGGGAAAACTTTAATTCTTGAGCTAGCTTTTATATTAAAAGAGACTTGTGACACTTATTACGAGTTTTCTTTAGTTGTTTAAAGTCTTTTTAATGGTCCGAAGGGCCCAATAGTAGCTTCGAAGCTTGGGTATGGGCCTAAAGGGCCTAACAAGTAGTATCAGAGCCAAATTTGAGTCGAGTTTGCCTACGCCGATTGTTATTGTTTTCTTTATGGGTTTCACCCATGGTTGCACGAATCGGCCGATTCCACTCGGAATCGACCAATTTAAATCAGATCGGCTGCATTTTGATCTAATTTAGGGGTCAAATCGGTCGGCCCCAAATTGGTTTCAAAATCGGTCAAGTTACCCTCGATTCTGACCGATTTAAAACTGATTCTAAAATCGGGGTAAATCGGGTAAAATCGGTTTGGGGTAAATGACCAAAATACTTTCTACGTATGACATTAATTAAATTATTTAAGCAAGGGTAAAATTGAAACTTACCCTGACCGGGTCTCCACCCCTCCGTTGCCGCGATTCCTCCCTCTGCCCATCTACTACCGCCGACCTCAGCTCCAACCTTGCCTCCGAGGCAAGGGGAAGACAAGGTGGCGAAGGTAAGCGAGGGCTAACTGGGGCGTGGTGGGGGTGAGTGGCGGCGTGGGCGGATCGGGTGTGGTGGCAGTGTGGGGTGGGTGGGGGGGGGGGGAGGGGGGAGGAGGGGTGCGAGCAACGACAAGGTGCACCAAGGAAGGGGCTGGCAGGACAGGGCCGACGGGGAGAGGCGAGGCGGGGGTGAAGTAGGCCATGTTAAGGGGGGTGGAGAATTGGGGTAAAATTTTAAAGAACCCAATGGCATTTTTGTAATTAAAAGTTTGACTCGATCCTACTCGAATAAAAAATAATAACTAATTCTAAATAAATTATAAAAAATCTAAAAGTATGAAAAATATTATAAAATATAATACACACAATTTGGATCGATTTGGACTAATTGATGAGTTGTTAAATTTTTGTATATAACCAATTTGGACTGATTTAAGCCAATTCAACTGAACCGATTCCTATCTGATTTAGACCGATTCTGAATCCGATTCCAACTCCCTCTAAACCGATTTCGATTTTTGCAACCATGGTTTCACCTGATGATTTGAAGAGAGTTTGCCAAGTTGGTATCGATTTAAGGGGAGTGTGTCAGACCCTACGCCGATTGTTGTTGTTTTCTTCATGGGTTCCACTTGATAATTTGAATAGAGTTTGCCATGTGGGTGTCGTCCATGGTTGCATAAATCGAAATTAGAATCAATTTTCGAGGGACTCAGAATCGAAATTGGAATCGGTCTAAATCGGACAGGAATCAGTTCAGTTGAATCGGCCTGAATCGGTCCAAATTGGTCATATACAAAAATATGACAACTCATAACATAAATACTTGAAATACATAATTATATAATTTTTCAACATAAATACACAAATTTATAATTTAATACAAATATAAAAGAGCTTCACAATACCTCAATGTCATAAGTATAACATTTGATATATCATCATTTGTGTTGTATCAAATAATAACAACAAGACATTAATACAAGTCCAAAAGATGAATGTTCAGCAAAATTTTACATAGTGATTATTACTAAATCATCTAATTCATCATCTGAAGCATCTTGAGAGTCTGAATCATTATCACCAATAGGAAGAGTAGAGTTATTATCTACATTAACACAAGATCCCTACGTAAAAGGAGGCATAGAACTCCCACTCATATGAAGTCCCTCAAGTTCAGGAGGCAAAGACAAATTATGTTGGGAGTCAATATGTACATCAATATCAATATTTTGTCCACTAGGAAGAGGAGGCAAAGAAAAACCATTAGACGTAGTAGAACATGATCCAATTACAGTTTTCAATGTATTGCCACTTTCATTTGCTACAAAGGCCTCTTCATCTGCACCATCATTGTTGCCAATATTGGTACCAAAGAAATCATCCTGCATAAAAAAAAGTCATACCCTATTTATTTCAATTCAAAAAATTCATACACAAAATCATGAATGTGATGTAAGGCTTTATTTAAACATACCGATGGTGATGGGTTGTCTCGTTCTTCAACCCACTCATCTAACGAGTCTCCTAAACTCAAATGTTCACTAACTGCATCATGTTTATGCCTCACCTCAACTCATTTTCTTTGACCCGCATATTGTAATAAACATAAACAAGATTATTTAGTCTCTTTCTTGCAAGTCGATTTCTTTTTTGGTATGTACTTGGTCAAAAGTGTTCCAATTATGTTCACAACCTCATGATGATGAAGTTTGACTAAGTATTCTAATATCTATCTTTTGTAGTTCAGGGCAACTTATACCATGTTACTCCCACCATGATGCTACATTTGACAAATTGATTTACTTATAAGCTTACTATAAACATGAAATCTGGAGAAAGGTGGATTTTACCTGGGTGAAGGACTTTTCTATTGGTAATTGCAAGAGAATGTCCAAAATCTCTTTTTACAAATACAAAATCGAACCACTATAAAATATTAAAACAAAATGAATCATTATATTTAGTTATACATAAATAATTATATATAAAAATTAAAAACAATAGTATCTGACCTGCAAAGATGCCATGGATCAAAGCTACCTCATTGACTTCTAAAGCGACAAATGACGTCATTGAATGCACGATGCATCTCACTTGCTACAAATTATTCTCCAATCAAACACAAGTAATATGAAATTGTTAAAGAAATCATAAAGGTTATGTAAGTCAAATAAGAGCATACAATGGTAGAGTCAGGGCAATAACAGGTTTGAGGATTAAGCATATATGTTGCAGCATGAAGGGATAACAAAATTGATTTGCCTATCTCTTGGTGATGATATCAAAAAATAACTTGTATCGTTCGACTTTCGTGCAATGTACCTCTTTTATTTTTCGATAGTCTTTTGCATTTCATCATAAACAAATGGCATCGAAGGTCTTTCATCACTATCTACCAATCTAAAAAATAAACAAGTGGCTCAATTATTTTATGTACAAATTCCATCTTCTTCTAAAATATGTGCACTTAGACAATATTTTTAGCTGTTATTCCGTCCTCAACTTTTACAAACTTCGATGATAAATACATTTTAGAAACAAATAGCTTTTGTAGTACCTGTATGTTCTAGGAAACTAGCAATCCTCAAAAGTGAGTAGTAAATCGAGTAGCCCAGGTCTCACCAATTCATGCCTATTTGTGAAATTATTTCTCATAAGAGCCACCAACCATGAGTGGTTGTATATTAATTTGGTGACTTTTTGTGTATTTATAATGCATGTTCCAACTTTCTTAATTTTTACAAAGTCCTTAAGTATCAAGTTTATACAATGGGCAACACACGAAGTCCAAAATAGATGTGGTCTCTTATATTCTAGCATCTTCCTGGCAGCTTTGTATGCCGAAGCATTATCAGTAATAACCTGCACAACGTTTTCCTCCCCAATTTCTTCTACTACTTTGTCCAATAAACTAGACAAATCACGTAGCATCCTTTTTGTCTGAAGCATCAACTGATCCAAAGAAATACATTCCTCTTTGGGCAATAAATTAGAAAGTTGATCAAAGTTCTACCGGATTGATTGGTCCACTCGTCAAACATAATAGAACAGCTTGTTGTCTTCCAAGATATTTTTATATCCTCTAAGCTAGCATTTATGGAAACCACTTCAAGTAGTAAGAAAGATTACCCGACAAAGAATTTCTGCCCGGAGGTTTGATCCCTTGATTACTGTATTTACCTACCACATCAATCATTTTCTGAAAGTAAGGCGAGTCTACAACATGGAAATGAATGACACAGTGATAGAAGAATCCAGCAATGGATGTGTGCAATTGCTCTTTTGCTTTCTTTTCTATTGCCGTAGAAATTCTCATTTGACCTAATGTATTCTTCTTCTCATTTTCAACAATAGGTGCCTTCCTCTTCCCAGTAGACTTAGAACACCCAACACTTTGCTCCTGAACTTCCATCTCTTCCATATCTGAGTCATTCACCTTATTTCTTCTCTAATCCTTTCTTTTTCTTTTTGACATTTTCCACACTTTTGAAATAATCTTTCATTTTTTGTGCATCTGCTTCAGGAACTTTCTTACAGCAGCAGCATTTCCTTTGACTCCAGGGTAATATGTTGCTTGAGTGATATACCCCTCCACTTATGGTTTTGCAAAAATTATAGATGAGTTGCTTCGCCGATGCATCAATTGGTTTGCCATATTCCCATCAAAATCCATTTTCCCTGCGACTTATCTGGTATGAAATCTGTAATATAAAAACACTCACACCCGACATATACATGCAGCA
>JAURVB010003447.1:0-29122 GCA_033002965.1 Piper betle
ACAGTAACCATACTCAAAGTGCATCACCTAGTGGTCTGAATCATCCAGAAAGCAAGAAGATGCTAGAGTAAGGTTTTCTTTAAAATTATTTACTATCCATTTAATGTCGGGGATTATTTATCTCATATCAAAATCAAAAGTTGTTTTTAGTGCTTTTAATTAAGCCTTTCTCCTGGCAGGAAGAAAAATGTTCTGCAAAGCGCTAAGCAAGACCCATGTCATGAAATTGAATGCGGTTCCATTTTCAGATGAATGGTTGGCTGCCCTTGAATCTGTTGGAGAGGTAAACTGAAAATTCTAACACAAGATTTTGTTTATTTCAAATTACTCCATAGGTTGATTCTCTGTATATGATACATTTAAGTTAATGTTCTTGCATGTTATTATTATTCAGGAGTTTCTTACAAAGAAAACAGGCTCTGGGTGAAATTCTCCTCCAGAAAAAATGATTCCCGAGACAAGTCCTTGGTCTCCAGTAATGGTTTATCACCCATATTTAATCATTGATCAGTACGATTTGTTGAAATTGGTAAAAAAAATGTTAATAAAGTCATAAAGCAAAATCTTAGAGTATGTCAATACTTTGTTTTTTCTCAGCAAACCTAATTATACTGTTCAAAATACGTTTACTTCTGAAATAGGTCCATTTGCAAGAAAGATTTGGGTAAATTGCAAATTGGTCTTAATTCTAACTCAATTTAAATCCTCCAATGCGTGATCAGATCCCAACCTCAGATAGAGATAGAGGAAGGTTGGTGTCTTGAAAGGCATCAAGGTATTCAAAACTTTGCCACTTCATGGATCCTAGTTTGGGATCCATGTTCTTAACACTTTTTTGGCTGTTAGGTAGAAGAAGAAAAATTATAAATCAATCTAGCAGTTTTTCATCAAAGAACATGAAAGCAGCTTCTTTACTTGTTTGTTGGTGGTCAATTTGGTAGTTCTATAGAGCGTCAGCTTTGCAAGACATAGTTGATGGGTTGCCCCTCTTTGTAAATGTATGAAATTGTTACTTTATTTTGGGCAAAATTTAAAATTTTGTAGATTTGCTTCTTAGTGTGAGGAATAGCAAAATCAACGTTTTTCTTTTTTAGGTTTTTAATTTTAAAGAAAAAGGGTTACAAGAAAAGAAAGGAATAATTATGAATTGAAGAAAAGTGAATATTTTGTTGAGATTTGTTTGTAATTGTTAGTAATTTTATCAAGTTCTTAATTTGTAATTAGTTATTTTTTATTTTTTTATTTGTGGTTAATATTAATTTTATAAAAATTATAATAAATTAGTTTTAGGGAGTTTGTTTTCTTGTGGTTTTTTTCTTTATCAAGTTGTAAATTTTAATTTAATTGTTTGCCTTGTAGTTTTCCTTAAATTTAGGATTTTCTACATAAAATTTGGTTTGCCCATTTTAGAAAGTATTTTCTTTCAGGTTATTTGGTATATCTATTTTAATTGGTACTTCCCATCCTTAGGTGTTAAAATGAGAATTTTATCTAGTTAATCCTAACAACAACAAAGTCAAAAGTATATGAAATTGTTCATGTGAAAGAAAAATAAGTCTACTCTGGTCTGTGTTTTCTATCTTATTTATGCCGTGGGTATGGGGTCAGAGACTCGGGGATCAGCTCCTGTTCAGGAATTAATTTCTAATGAAAGTTTGGATCCTATCTGAAATAATATTGTATAATTCATTCTGTATACTTTGTGTGCAGGTTAAGCGCAATATTAGAGGACCTTTTGATTGCACAAAGCACACCGATGTTCATCAAATTCCACAGTTGATTGATTTGCTCACTAGGTGTAGCAAAGGAGCTACTGCCGGCAGTGCAAAATAATATTGTACTGGTTGATTTGCTGGATATGTGGCGAAAGGAGCCAGTGCTGGTGGTGCACATAACTTCCCACTCTCCATTCATTTGTTCAATTGTGCAACCTCTCTAGCCAAGACGAGTCATTTGGCTATTTCAAGATAGCATAGCACCGACGTTAGAAAAAGTACTGGATGGGTTATAGATTTTTTGCCTCTTTTTTTGTAAATCTAGATCTTGTTGTTAATCGCCAAATGATTGTTGAACTTCCACAAGGTTATATGGTAAGTAGAGATATGCTAAGCAGCGCATGTAGTGCAACCAAGCACAGTTGTTGGATCAAATCCAGCGGCTGATTTCTCCTCACACCCCCCGATCACTCCCACCTGCCGGCTGCCCCTGCCACCCCTGGCCCAACTGCCGCCCTTGCCAACCCCTCAACCCTCTTTGCCGGCCGTCCCTGCACCTGCCCCACCCATCGCCCCTGCCCCCACCCCTTGCAACCTCCCCTTGCCCCCGCCACGCTTCTGCACGTGAGCGGATTCCAGGGCCACTGCCACGGATGGGCTCCCCCGGTTGCCGCTGCAGTCGTGCCCTGCCAGCTGTTACCCCAACCCCCTTGGCCATGCCGCGGCCCCTTGCCCTTGCCCAGCACTACGGCTTCCCCCGTCCTGGTTGTGCCCCTCCCTAGCCGCTGCAGTCGTGCCCTGCCAGTCGGTGCCCCAACCCCCTGGCCGTGTTGTGGCCCCCTTGCTCTCGTTCGATGCTGCGGCTCCCCCGCCCCCACCCAGCCGACGTTATGCGTCTACTTGCCAGCCCACCCCCCTCCTTCCCCGGCCCTTGGCGGCAAATGTGGGCCTCCCCGCATTTCGCCCCACCCCCAGGGGCACCCCCTTGCATCTCCCCAGCCAACAGGTCGGCGGCAGTGGGGTCATGTGGCAAAACAAAAGGGGAGGGGGGAATAAATAGAGGAGAAATAGGGGAGAAAATCATTTATGACAATTTCGTAATAAAAACTTGGCCTAATCCGTTCTTAAGTCAAATTTTAAAAAATAATAAAATAATTTGGTAATAAAAAGTTGACTCGATCTCGACTCGAGTCAGAAATAAATTTTTTAAAAATATTATAAAAATTTATTACTAAATTATTTTTGACTTTAGTTGAAAAATTATTTAAAATTTTATTTCATATTATTGACTTTAGTTGATATCAAGTTAATAATATGAAATTATTGTATTTAAACGGAGAGAATGGTCGATGGCAATTACAAGTTAATAATATGAAATATATTTTTAAATAATTTCTCAACTCGAGTAAGAAATAATTTAGTAATAATTTTTTAGTATTTTTAAAAAAAATTATTTCTAACTCGAGTTGAGATTGAGTTAAGTTTTTATTTTGAAATTATTTTATTTTTTTAAAAAATTATTTCATATTATTAACTCGAGTTGAAATCGAGTTAATTTTTTATTACAAAATTAGTATATATTTTTTAAAAATTTATCTCGTAATATTGACGAGTCGTGATCGAGTAAAATTTTTATTACAAAATTATCATTGACCATTTTCTCTCTCTGTTTCCCTATTCTTTCTTCCCCCTCCCCTCACTGTTTTGCCACGCGACCCCACTTCTAGCGACCTCGCCGCCGGCCACCCGCTACCTGCAGGGGGACTGCAGCTGCTAGTAGGGGTGGCTGTGGCGCAGTCGCGGGGGGGGGGGCGGCGCGGCGTAAATGTGGGGAGGCCCGAGTTTGCCACCGGGGGCCTAGGGGTGGGCCGGCAGGTAGACTCCCGGCGTCGGCGAGGAGGGGGCTTGGGGAGCCGCAATGCCAGGCGACGGCAGGGGGGTCCGTGGTCAGGGGGTTGGGGCAGTGGCTGGCAAGGGGGTGTGGGTTGCAAGGGGTGGGGTAGGGGGTGGCAGGGGCGGTGAGGGCGGGGGGTGGGGGGTGGGGGGGTGGGGGGTGGGGGGGTGGGGTGCAAGGGGTGGGGTAGGGGGTGGCAGGGGCGGCAGGCGGGGCGGCCAGAGAGTTTGGTGCAGCGGCACGTGGGGTTGTGGCTGCAGTGGCAGGGGCGGCGGGGCGGTGGCAGGGCAGGGGTAGGGACGGCCGGCAAAGAGGGGGAGGGGTTGGCAAGGGGTGGCAGCTAGGGTGGGGGTGGCAGGGGCGGCCGGTGGGTGGGAGCTGTGGTGGTGGTGGGGGGTTGGAGAGAAATCAGCCGCCGGATCATTTGATCCAGCGGCTGTGCTTGGGTGGGCTGCATGCGCTGCAAAACACATGCAGCTCATTCCAGCCAATCTCCTGGTAAGTATTGACAATTTCCAATAAAACAACATTTGATAATAGTGTTTATATCCTCATTTTTTAGCTTTTACAGTAGTTACTGTCACCTCTAGCTGGTGAGTCGTTAGGTGTAAAAAGAAATATCTGTAGAAAGGAAAACAAACGAGCATCGCATGCTTGAAGTACAAACAATTCTCATCGATCCAATGTGATTTGATGTGGCTCTCATTGCAGACAACACAATCTAATGGCAGGTATGAAAAGGACTAGAGGCCTTCATCATCTGTTCTTTGAGAAGCATTTACATTCATTTTTGCTATGCTTTAACTTGAAATAATTAGAATGATGAAGCAGTGCTTTTTAGAGGAAAATTTTGCAATCGAAAGTGGGAAATTAAGATCAGTCGGTTTCACACACCTATTTGAAAATTGAAATATTGCCTAATTAATTGTGAGTTACTGTTCATCTTTGATATTAATAGTCCTTGAAGACGGTGTCCCCATTTACATGATTTTGCTTCTGGGCTTTTTCCCCCCACCTAGAACAGATGGCTACGGTGTCACCATTTACATGAATTGGCTTCGTCTTAGGGGCCTAAAAGTTGAAAATCTAATCCATTGACGCCATTAGAGGTTGATTATTGATTCTTGTCAAGGGCAGTGGAAGAGTCATTTCTTTTGGTAGAGGTGTACCACGGTCGACACGGCCGACCTTATACAACGCTCTTTAACTGTGAATTTCAATGATTAAAGGGGGAATACGAACTGTTTATTTACTTTCGTTTCAGTCAAGTGGGTACGCTTGTAATTCTGCCATAACCTTAAGACATGACTGAACATTTAACGGTTATTTTATCTAGTGATCTACTGATTTATTCGGGTGGGGTGGAAATTTGATGTGTACAGTAGTCATGGACAACACTGATAAATTGAACACTGGGAATTCAATGAGTAGTTTTAATTCTTCTGAATTGTTCATCGCTATCCAAACGGTATCATGATTTCCATCTGTGACATTTTGATCTCAAAATAGAGTCTTCCAAAGAGCAATAAGAAACAGATCATTGGATCGTCCTAAATGATGAAAACAGAGTAGTTACCCAGTTTTTTTTTAAGAAAGAAATAAATAAATAAATTGATGATAATCAAGCAAAGCTACTCAAAAAATATTCTTACAAGCATTCCTGGATTTTGAGTGCGTACATTATCTTAAGGATTTCAATTTATGACAAAATTTTTACAAGGTATTCATCTATATGGAAAGTGTAAATAAGCATCCTCGATTTTTTTTTTTAAGGTATGGGAAGCCTTTCTGGTGACTGAATCCCAATCCATTCTGCTCAGGCATATTATCTTTACTTCTGCAGGAACTACGATAAGGAAGGAATAAAATTTGCTGCTATGAAGATCAATATTTCAGTATCTTTGGGACGACAATTGATGGGTAATTATAGGACTGTGAAGCCATTGAGTCTTTTTCTTCTGCTTTCTTGCGGCAAAATCTCTTCTGTCGCTTTCCTCTTCTTGCTGTTCTGATGTTGCTCTTGTTGGTCTCGTTGCTCCTTGTTTTTCGATTTCGATAAACAGGGTTTAAGCCTTTTCACATCCGCTAATTGCACTGGTTTTAAAATAAATTCGTCTGCTCCTTCTTCCAAGCATCTGGTTTTTGGACAACACAAATCATCAGCACAGGATCTTGTTACGCTTTTGCCAATAATCAATTTTTATTCTTCTGTATTTGAATGCAAGCTAACCTGGTAATTCTTGAAGGAACATTTTCAGATGACATGATCACCACAGGAATCTCCTTGAACAATGAAGATTCCTGTTTTCAGCCAGAAAAATGGAATTTAGAAAGGTTTGGCAACGAGAGAAAGCAATAATCCAGAATAACAAATCAGAGGTTCAAATGTTAGAAAGACAAGCAAGTACCTTGACTTTCTTGAGAAGATCATAGCCAGTCATGCCAGGCATACAGTAATCGGTAATTATCAGGTTCACATCCACATCCTACACATTCAATTACCAATATTAACATCATCATTAATACGCCCATCTAAACAAGGTAACACTGTCTTTGATACATAAGAACGAAGCTGCTTCTCAGATTAACTCACATGGTGATCAGAAGAGACAGAAGGGAACCCCTCGTTTCCCTGCTCCTCCTGCAATCCCAGAAACTCCAATGCCTTGTTTCCAGAATCCACAGTAGTAACTGCAAAAACAAGAAGAAAAGTATAACCACCACCAATCTTCACGAAAAACACATACAAATCACCAAGAGAAAAAAGGGATGAATCCAAACCTTGATAAGAGGAGGTCCTGAGGAGCTTCTCTATGAGCTTCCTGTCAATGATACTATCATCCACAGCCAAAACATGGAACTGGGTATCAGAAGCCACGACCATTGATTAGAATTGAAAGGAGGAGGAGAGAGCAGGGAGGGAAGCCAATGATGGGTTGGGAGGAAGGGGAATGGATCAAAGAGAAGGAAGAGGTGGGCATAGAAATACCACACCAGCAAAATCTGAGAGCGTGGAAAGTAAGATCTGACCAGATATCATCCGTACGTGGGGAGCTTCGGGAGTGATTTTAAGCAATGGACTTTTCCTTGCTTGGTACCCAATATTAATAAACTAAAAAAAATCCTATTTATTTTTTGTTATAATAATATGAGATATAAATATATTTAAAAGTAATTATTATCTATGGTATTGGTCGCCTTCCAGACCAGAGGGGAGGCACGGTGGCGTTGCTTTTGTGGGATCTCCATGGATTTGTTTTCTAGCTTTCCATACCCGGAGTGAGGGCCCCCAAAATCGTAAGGAGAGATCCTCTTTGACGTCATGAATTGCGTTTTATCCCATTTGTTAAGATTGTGTTATGTCTACTCGCTACTTGCCGTATCTTGACTTGGAGCAAGATATGCTTGTTCATGGGCATGGACAACAAGGTATTTGATCCCCATCAGATTTAGTGATTATTACACCACCTGCGTCTTTCTCAAGGTACGTACGTATTTCTTTACCTATATATATATATACTATGGATGGTATTCCGTCTTTTAAAAATGAGAGTATGTATCATAGTGGTATCTTATTCGTTGTTTGTATTTCAAGAATGATTCACTCTTTAATAAATATTAATTCATTCATGCAGCCAAAAAAGAATCGAATATATATATATAGCTAGCTAGCGGTTCCAAGTAAAGTAAATCGACGATATTAAGCAAACTCCCGATATGGATTTGGGGATCCCAAATGCCAGAAGAAAAGACAGGGAGATCTCATCGAAATGATTTTCTGGGTAATCAAACCTGATCGGTTTGAACCATCTGCTTGGATATTAATCATCTCTGATTGTATTGTCTCATATGATATATCATATACGTATATATATATATTATATATATGATATAAAATGGAAAGCGTTGAAGTGGTCCAAGGCTGCTGGTTGGCCATGGCAGGAAGCACGAGTCCCGTCGCAACTCGCGTTGCTTGTCGACGTGCAAAAAAGATATGGTGGGGTGTGGTCCAAATCCCTGAAATTGGTCGGAAGCAGCAATGAAAGAGAGAGGGTACCCCATGTGATTTGCTGCCCTGAATGCCCATCACGCGCTATCTTCCCCTTGCCCCACTCTTTTCCTCTTGGCAAAGCCTCGCCGGCCCGTTGGTATGTAATTTTATGATTAGGACTTTAAGTCGACTTAATTATTATATGACCGGGTTCAGCCGGATCTCGACCACATTTATCATCTTAACCATTCCCTTTTAATTTTGCGGGGCTTCGACAAGTTTTTAACAAGAAATTTTTTTTTAATTATGCGGGGCCTCGAGAAGTTTTTAACAAGAAATTTTTTTATTGTTTTGGAAAAAAATTATTAGATATATTTAATCATGTCGTGGAGAAGCTCACGATCAATGCCGCGGGAGTGTTAGAATAATATAGAGACAATTTGCTATAGGAGTGGGTATATTTCGTTCTGGGTTGGGGCATTTAAAATATGCCGTACAAGGGTAAGAGAGAATAATGTAAATATCAAAATATCAAGAATAACTTTCAACACAATACTTTGTTGGGTTGGGTCCAAATAAAAAAATAAATTGCTTTGGTTAAAAAAGGAAAGAATTTTATAAGTCCGATGCGTATTAAAGAGAGTCGGAAATGCTTTAGTTGAAGGTACTGTAGCGGCAGGAAGAACTTGTTAAGGGTAGAAGAAAAGTTGTAGCGGTTAATTTTTTCCTACTTCAGCAACATCTTTCCCCGACAATGGCCTCTATAGAATTTCATGGACTTGAAATTTAAGAAAAAGGCATCATTGAGAAGTATTGTTGTATCAATGAGATAAAATTCTGTTGAAGGTATGCCCTTGATTGTAATATTGTCCTGAATATGATTTATGGTAGGTGAAAGTTGTTTATTTGAGTAGATTGTTTGTATACTTTTTTATTGGAGACAGAAGAAGCTTTGACTTTTGTGTGTTTTTTTTGGATTTGAATGGGATGGACTACGTGGGAGGAGATTATTTCATCTGATTTTTCAAAGGCGAAGATGATTTACTGTTAGTCGAATTTGTGAGTTTGTATATAGGTAAGGAGTGTGATGGTAGAGAATTTACGGTGTCCATGCTTGCCCCCTAATTTGTGGGAAAAAGCATGAATACATGATAGAGGTGGATGACAAGGTAAGCTTTCAAAATGTTCTCGGATTTACGAGGAGATGCGAGGTTGAGAATCTTAATATATAGAGTATGCTAAAATCAAGGACGGATGAATTATTAGGAGAAGATATTCACGGGCGAAGACAAATGGTAGTGGACGATGAATATGTTGATCCAATAATGGTAGTTGATGATGAAGTCAATGATGGAATGGGCATTACACAGATATCGTCATCAATGAACTTAGATGGAGGGAGGAGGGGAACAAGGGGAAAGTATATTGTGCGGCTCGGAGATGCATAAGTAAATAAAAATAATGTGTCTACAAGGTTGATTTAAAATAAGTAATTTTTATTTATTCAGTTATATAGGGATGATCCATGGGATGTAGATGTCGAGGACTATGTGCAACCACAATTTTCTTTGTCGATGGTTCCTTGTAGTCTAAGCCGTAATGAGAGAGAGGACGGGGGACATGTTGCCGAGGTAGATGAATATAGTGTTGTGGCAAGTGGAGAATGTAGGACACCAGTGTTGCAGAGGTGGGGTGTTCCAATGTCATTGTTAGTATCATGTTGATCAAATGTATGTAATTGATGAGCTCATATATATTAACCGATATATATCAACTATATATAACACATATGACAATGAAGTTGTACATCCACTTTTGCTAGGCGAGGAACAAGTTGCTTTGGTTGAGTTACATGATCCTCTCGACAAATGGAGAAGGTAGAGCACTAGTGTTGCATAGGTGATATATATATATATATATATATATATATATATATGTATATATATTTATTTGTAACATTCCAAATCTAGTTCATTTGCAAACTAAACTAAAATGTTACGGGTCACCCGATTAAGTTGATCAATCAAAACTTAACCCAAATGGATTTATTGTGACACCCAAAGTCCAGCTCGCTCGCAAACCAAACCAAAATATCATGAGTCCTAATTAAGTCGGCTAACTCGAATCTAATCCGAGTGGATCTACTCTCAGTATTTCAAAATAGAAAACACTAATTGTTATGCATTGATGAATGTACGAAACCCTAACATGCTACTACATGGATGACATGATAATCAGTTTACATACCAACATAATTATGATAAAAATCAATAAAAATTCTTAAAATAAAACTGACGGAGTTTCGTCTGAAAGTGCAATTAGGGGTCACCCTATCAAATCAACATGTATAAATACATATATTTATATACATCCATTGCACCATATTTTTTACATAAATATTTAATTTGGCCAAATCAAACTATTCTGTATGTTTTGGGTCTTAACCTACCTGCAAATTTTCATTTTCACCTTTATCATTCAATCTACACACTAACATATATTTCAGATCATATTATTAATGTCTATTTCTATTTACTAAAATCTTCATCATATCATCTTTTATATCAAACAATTTCATCACAAGAATTTCATTTTTATAATAACATAACAAATAACCAAAACGTCCAAAACAAACATTTTGTCAGTGAGCTTGTGTGTGTGTGCAAGGTAGGTCATTGCTCCTCCGTCCAAGCCGGCGTATCAAGTATTTAATCCTCACCTACATATATTTAAAAGAAACATCAGTAATAGGTGTTACTGGTCTAAAAATATAACTACATAGTAAATTGACAAATAAGAGTTGACTTTCATTTTGAAAAAATATTTATATACTTCTTGTGAACACTTCTAAGGGCATCTACTGAGGAGCCATTAGGCTGGAGACCTGATAGCATCCCGAACTAACTAGTTTGATGCCTTTCTCGACATTTTCTCATTTTTTTGGTCCCTTGGGACTACCGGTATATCCTAAGCCCTTTCATTTCCTCCATAATCTCTTGGCCTTGAACATGAAAGCCAAGTACTCTCAGGCAGTCGCCTTTAGTACCCTTTAAACCACAAATCCGGACGTGAGATGTACTAAATTATACCTATAAACCTCCACGTTTCTCCAGGTGTGAGGAACTCAAAACGGGAGTTGTCAGGATCCTACAAGTATAGAACAACCCTCTCACTATTCTAGAACCTGCTTTGACTAGCGCGTGTACCCACTCATGGTACGCGCGAGTGAAATTTCCTATCTCTTGTCTCACTGAAACACGATAAAACTATATAAAGGTCTAGGAATAGATTTATATAATAAAGGATCTCATCCTCGAAGGTTATTAATCAGGAAAACCGATTGATTAAATGACTTGGGTTAAGTGGGATCTGATAAAATGTCACTTAACCCGTCCCACAAATAATAAAACAAACATACAATAGAATAAAACGTAAAACGGGGAACAAGTCTTAAAGAGACCTAGAAGAAGCTCCGAGCGTGTTCTCACGCCTAGGCGGCGAGTTCCTACTTCGTACCTACACATCAAACTAAAAGCTAATGCCCACTCATGATGCATTCACACATCTTATAACATACACATCAATCATACTCACATTGGCCATACATCAATCCCAATCTATATAAGATTTCATACGCTATGTTGCATTAGATTACGATACTCACTTAGTTTACCTAATTAGTTCTTTAGCATTTGTTTTAATATAATTCAATTAAGAAATCCACATTTTTATTTACAATGAAATAGCTAACACATCAATTCATCAATCTTAGCATGTTGTGCTAATAATTATCACCTTTAATAAATTAAATTGGAGTTAATTATACCTCTTTCCATCAGCAATTGATGACGGCGAGGGTTTCGTCGCACGGCTTGATACTCGAATTCGGCACCTAATGGCGTCCAAAGTTCGATCAGGTTCAACTACGTGAATTCGGTGGAACATCCGACGAATTTTATTGAATCCGATTTTTCGGCAGTTCTCAGAGGCTTTCTGGCGGTATTACGACAAATTTTCCAGCAAGGCAATCGGGGCTAATTCACAATTTTTATGAATTATTCATATTTTTGTGAATATGTTCATTTTAAAATTTAGGGATAATTATCTGTTGATTAATAAATTATGTTATGAAATTTAGAATTGATAATGATTAATGATACTTCAAATTATTTAATTAAAAAATTAAATATGTTATGATGATGTTAAATATTGTGAAGTTAGGTATTAGAGTTATAATTTAATTATTTGATTAGAAAGTTAATTTAGAATGAGAATTGATGTGAAAGGAAGATAAGCTTAGAAATTGTGACGTAGTCACCTAGTTAATAGTAATGACAGAAAGATTTTAAATTATTAATTGTAAATTTAATTCATTTGTTGATTGTGTGATATTGATGTTAGTGTTTACAGTAGTTATGATTATGTAATGAGCCACATGCATCATATAATTAGAACTGGGCATTAGTATTTAGTTGTGATGTGTAAATACGGAGTAGGAGCTTACTGCTTAGGCCCGAGACCTTGCTTGGAGTTTCTATCAGGTCTATTTAGGATTCGTTCTCTACTTTTTGTTATGCTCTATTGTGATTTATGTTATTGAGTACAGGACGAGTTAAATGATCTTTTACTAGGTCCCACTTCACTTGGGTCATTTAGTCGATAATTTTTTGAATTAAAAACCCTCGAGGATGAGATCACTAGAGTTTATTTTGGAAAATAAAATCCACCTCAAGTTGCCTTTGGGCCTATTATATAAATCTCTTCCCATACTTATATATCATTTTATCGAGTTTTTAGTGAAACGAGAGATAGTGAAACAGACTCGCACGTAGCATGAAGGGGTGCACATGTCAGTCATAGTGGGCTCTAGATTAGTGAGAGGGTTGTTCCATTCCCGAGAGATCATGAAAACTCTGCGTTTTGAGTTCCTCACACTCGGAGAAGCATAAAGGTTTATGAGTACTATTTAGTATAGTGCTTGTCTGAATATGTGGTTCAAATGGTATTCAAGGTGACTGCCTGAAAGTACTCAACCTTCATGCTTAGGGCTAGGAGAGATATGGAGAACATAAGAGGGTTAAAGATATCCTGGTAGTCTCAAGGGATAGAAAACTAGAAAATGAGAAAATATTGATAGAGACATTAGCAAACCAATTAGCTCAAGATGCTATTGGGTCCACAACTCAATGGTTCCCCAGTAGATGCCCTTATGAGAGATTAGCAGAAGATATATATAGTTTTTCTTCAAAATGAGAGTTAGTTCTCATTTGCTATTTTATTATAATTATTTTTAGACCAGTAACACTTGTTACTAACAGTTTTTATTATATATGTAGGTGATGATAAGAAGTCTGATATGCCAGCCTGAACGGATGAGTAGTGACTGCTATGTGCACAGACAAACCTGATGCAAAATGTGTTTGATTTAATACACTATTTTGGTTATGATGTATTACAATGTAGCATGTTGTATTATATTGAAATGACTTTGTTGAGAATGTTGTAACCATTGTGACAGACAAGATCAGTAAAACGGGTCATGGCCCTGTTTCTAATAAATGCCTATGACAAATTTGATAAACAGAGAGGTCTATACCCTAATTTATATCTTTGATGTTATTACGGTGAACACTAGGATATGACATGAAATGAAGAATTTTGTATGGTAGGATGAAATATATTTATATATTATTGTTTAGACAAGTTGGCCCCCTTATTATACTTTTAGGGAAAACTCTGTCTGTTTGGTTTTAGAAATTTTATCGATTATATCGTGATTATTTTTTAGCGTTAATTGTTTGTCATATTATTCACGTAATATCCTGTTATAGTTCTTTGTATTTTATATATACTTAACGATATTTATCTTTCATCTTCGGATGCCGAGAATAGAACTATTCGGGTTGACTGACTTAATTGGGTGACGTATAATATTCCGGTTCAGTTGGAAAATGAGCTAGGTTTAGGGTGTTACAAAAAGCAGTTATGTGATGGAGAAGATATAAGAAGAAAGTAGGGAGTATAAGTGTGCGGATTAAGACCCGGTTTAAATACTCTACACATCAATCAATATTTTAAATTTTTTGAACCAACCCAATTAACTAAGTCGTGTGGGAGCCTTGATCGCTCACCCTGGACCACATATTTCAAATTCCCTACCCCAATACCGCATAAATGAAATTTGCTGCCCGCGCCGGCCCCCCCCCCCCCCCATTTGTTTCAATAATGTATGGAGCCTAATGGTAAGTATTTTTATATGTTAACCTTTACACGTTTTCATGTTATTATTCAATATTATGTTTTATCTATTTCTAATTATTTAAGAGCAAGAAAGGGGGGAAAAGAAGAATGGATAACCCATCACGTCGATCATGTAATTTTACCTTGAAACCCTTTCTTGGGTGACATTTAAATATAAATCGTTTTTTTAAATATTATAATAAAGTAAAATATGCGGTAGCTTTAGCGTACATTAGGCAGAGTACTTGTGCTATTCGTGCCATTTTTATAATTGTAATTCATCATTAAAAGACACAATTTTCATCTTTTAAAGTAATACATTATAATTATTAGGTTTATCTCAAAATAACTAATTATTAAACTTATAAAGCATTTCATATATCTCTCATGCTAATTCTTGATTTTTTCTTTATTCTTTTTACTAATTCTTGACGTTGATGTGGGATTAAGACTAAAAACACTAAAAAGTCATGTCCGTAAGCATCTCGCCCTCCATCGCGTCCTTTCTATACCTGCACAATGTAGGATATAGAGCCCGATTTACTAACCCAGGGGTTTACTGTTTGTGTCCCAGTAAGCGTTCATGCACTTCAATTGGATTTAGGGTTTTTCACCCAGAAAGTTGTATCTTGAAGGGAAAGATTTGAAACGTGGAGGTCTTGTGTTTTTATAATTTTGGCACCGAAATTTTCCAGTGTTTAGCAAAAATAGGTATATCTGTTAAATCTCGTCAATTTTGAGTATCTTATATTGTGCCCTAATTAATTAACGAAAACACCATAAATTCATGTACAATATTTTGGTATGGAAATCGAAAATTGTGATGTGATGGAGATCTGCCTAAGACGCAGCTTTATCAAACATTTGCCCAAGAATGTAAGCGAAGTGGAAGCAGTGCCTTGGCATGTTCTTGGAGGCCAATGATGGCGAGGGGGATGTAATGAGAAAGATGGAGGATCATTGAAGGCTTCATCTGGTGGGCGATGCCCAGCGGCAGCTGCCGTTGAGTTTGTGAAGATAATATGTTGGCGATGCCTTCCCGACATGGCCACTGCGGTGTGAATGCTGATGATGTCCTGTTCCAGACACAACTCGCAAGGTTTTTGACAGTTCGCCACTAATTCGCCTCAATGGAACATTGCTAGTTGCGTATATCATTTGGTCGTTTGGTCTGTGGGTTTTGGTGATTGCGCTGGACGAGGTACTTGTTTTGGATTTTGGATCGAAATACGAAGAAGAATAAAAAGTGAAAGGCGTCAGAACAGTAACTAAAAAAGAGTCGGCAATTTGCATGCCAAGTCCTAGAAGGATTTTCACCATCAACCACAAGAGAACTACCCATGCTTTGTTGCAATCTGGTCCAAGGGCAAATCGTATCGTTGTTATAAATAGGCTTAATCAGCAGTTCTGGGAGCTAGTACAACTTTATTTTTTCAAGGTGATGTAGTACAAGCGTGCAACTTTAAATGGACAAGAAGCATCTTCTGTTATATATAAGCTAATGTGTTGTTACTTTTGATCGGTCTCTTGTTGTTTCAGATTGTGAAATGATTTGCTTTAGAATTCTTTTTTAAAAAAAGTTGTCAAATAATTTGAAAAAGTTGCAAGATCATACTGTAAATTTTGTGCATTATATATCTCCCTACTAACTTCTTGGGCATGCGTATGCGTGGATTTGAAACTTGGTGTATCAATATATATATTGGGCTTGTTATCGTCTCTAATTTGATATAAGAATTTTTTACAATTAAATGGATTTAATTAATCTAAAATATATTTGAAATCTAGGGCAAGTCAAAGAAGATAACCCTTGGGCATGTTGGACATGATAATGGGAGCGGGAGATTTTGGGACTTGATGGCAATAGATGGGTGTTTTGTAGGGTTGTTAAATGAACGAGGAAACCGAGTTTACTTGTACTTGAACTCTACCCGAAATCGAACGAGTTCGAGTATATATATTTATAATCAACTCGAATATTTTTTATATTGTTCGCGTTCAACTCAAGCTTGAATACACTTAAACTTTTAAATTTTAAGGAACTCGAAACTAGCTCGTTTGGGAGCTCGAAACTAATTTGTTTATGAGCTCGAAACCAGCTCGTTTATAAACTCGAAAATAATTTGTTTTGAAGAAAAACATGTAGTTATAGAGATTAAAAATTTTAAAAATAGCCTATCTAACAAAATAGTCTGCATACTCACAATACACTCATCACCTATTAAGCAATTAGCAATCCTCATCACAATAAAAATGTCCTTAGTTCATCCTATTCACATCAATTTTATTATATTTTTTAAAATTACGTTGCAATCAACTAGCATGCTCAGATTTAATTTACTTAATTAGATAATTAGCATTTATTAAGCATAACTCAAACCATACAAATATCACTTCATCCACTATTAGGCATTCATCACGTCAAACAATCGATCCTAGCATGTTGTGTTAATAATTATCAATTTTAAATAATAAAATCGGAGGTAATTATACTTCGCATCGTCGACAATCGGCGACGGCTAAGGTTTTGTCACGCATTTTGGAGCCTAAATTGGACGCTCGATGGAGCATGACGTTTAATCGGTTCGACTGGATGCGTTTGGTGGAATATTAGGCAAATTCTAGTGAATTTGGTTTTTTGACAGGTTCTCGAATGGCAATTTTTTGGCACTTTCCAATGTCAACAAGGTCGGCGGATTGGCGAAAAAAGAGCAAAATAGTGGCGGCTGTCAAGAATGCTGGGATGGAGCCTCTCAGTCGGGGAAGGTCGTGGGTGGGTTGGCAACGTTGAGGCGGCAACTGGATGGCAGCGGCAACAGTCGCCGGCGGTGGGATAGGCTACAAAAGCACAACGCGGTTGTGGCTGTAAAACCCATGATTCGAGTTAGGGTTTTATATTCAGAACCGGTCGGGTCGACCGTTATTTTTTAGAGTTGAGTCAGTTTCAGGACACGTGTACCGAGCCGATGCCAGTCGCGTGTATGAGCTATGAGGGTCATGCGTACCCAAGTATATGATGATAACGTCATGAACACAGCAGAACAGAATGAGTTATCAGATATATGAGAGTATGCCAGTCATTTTTTATTATTTTTATATATAATGGATCGTAGAATTAGTTTTAGGCCGTTTATCGCGTTAGGACGCGTTATGGGCATTTTGGGTGGGTTGATAGTTCTAGAGCATATCATTATGATGTTTGGTATTTGTTTGATTTTACGGGATTTTTCCCGATTTTTATGAATTTTTTAAGGATTTAATACGACTTAGTTATTATACTTGACTCGAGTCGGAGACGAGTCAAGTAATATTTACAAGTTTGCCATCGAGTCTTTTTCTCCCCCATACCTTCTTCCCCGACCCTTACCGCGATGCCGCCACTGCGCGTCGCCGCCGCCGCCCGGTCGCCGATCGACTCTGCCTAGCCCCGCCACGGCGTCGCCGTGCCACCCAACCAGCCCGGCCGCTGCCAGGCCACCGCGACGCCTGAATCGCTTCGCCTAGCGCCGCGGCACATTTCGGTCGTGTCACCGATTCCGCCGCCGGCGACCGTCGCCGCTGCAATCAAGTAGTCGCCTCGACGTCTTTGACCCCATAGCGGCCTTCCGCCGACCAGGCCGGCCGGATCTAGCGACCCATCGCCGTCGGCCCTGTTTTAGCTATTTTCTGGCGAGCCGCCACCTCCGTTGGCCGCGTCAACCTCGTAGATGAGTCGGGCTCGCCGAGCCGGTTCCGAGGGTACCCAACACGACCCCTTTCCGACCAGTAGACGCCGCCGGCGATTGTCGCCGGAAAACCACCGGAAGCCGCCGGAAAACCGCCAGCAGCTGCCGGAAAACCGGAATTTCCGAAATTCACTGGAATTCACCGGATCTTCCGCGGGGCTCACCCAGTCGAGCCCGATCGAGCTTCGGACGCCGATGAGCGCCGAATTTGAGCTTCGAGACGTGCGACAGAACCCTAGCCGTCGCCGATTGCCGACGACATGAGGTATATAATTACCTCCGAATTTATAAGTTAAAGTCTGATGATTGTTAGCACAACATGCTAGGGTTGATTTATTTATGTGATTGATAGTGATAAGTTACATGATGTGATTAATGACTAATTAGGGATGAAATGATAAGTTACATAATGAGATTAAGTGTGAATGAAGGTTCAACGATCTAATGAGGTAGGAGTCTCAACATGATAAGTGATCAGGACGTAACCTTGAAAAACACAATAAAATTGGTATGACTAGGATGAGTTAGAATTATTTAAATTTATGATTATTTAACTATTGCTGGATGTTGATGATTGAATTGTGATTGATGTTCATTGTGTTTGATGCATCATTTAGTTAGCGGGCATTAGTATTTAGTTTTGATGTGTAGGTACGAAGTAGGAGCTCGCCGCCTAGGCGCGATGACACGTTGGAGCTTCTACCAGGTCCGTTTAGGACTCGTCTGTTTTAATCTTTTCTATTGTATGTTTGATTTATTATCTGCAGGACGGGTTAAGTGGCGTTTTATCGGATCCCACTTAACTCGGGCCATTTAATCGAACATTTTCCGGATTAATAACCCCTCGAGGATGAGATCCCTCGAGGTTGATTTCGAAAACAAGATCCACCAAAAGTTGCCTTCGGGCCTATTATGTAACTCCCTACCCAAGCCTATATATATATAGTTTTCGTGTTTCTGTGAGATGGGAGATGGAGAAATCGACTGCACGTACCATGCAAAGGATGCCGTGACAGTCAAAGCGGGCTCTGGATTAGTGCCAGTGGACTGTTCCATTCCTGAAGGATCCTGATAACTCCGCGTTTGAGTTCCTCACACCCGGAGAACGTGGAGGTTTACGGGTACTGTTTAGTACAGCGCATGTCCGGACTTGTGGTTCAAAGGGTACTAAAGGCGACTGCCTGAGAGTACTCGGCGTTCGTGCTCAAGGCCAGGAGAAATATGGAGGTAAGGAGAGGGCTTAGGATAAAGTTTCACGAGAACAACTGAAAAAGAAGTGCCGAGAGCGGCATAGTACCAGCAGCAGTAAGTTCGGGATGCTACCGGGTCTGCAGCCCAGTGGCTCCTCAGTAGTGCCCTTCAGAGTGTTCACGTGGAGTATATGCTGTTTTCTTTCATATGAGAGTTTGCTCTCATAGCCAGTTTGTTATAGTTATTTTATTTTCCGGACCAGTAACACTTGTTACTGACGTGTTTTTATACTATATGTAGGTAATAATCACGAGTTGGAGGAGCCAGCTTGGACGGAGGAGCAATGAGGTCTTGTACACACACATGTTAGATTTCTGAATGTTTAATATTGTATTATTATGTTATTATATTATGAATGACATGATTAAATGTTTGAGCATGATGATATGATGTGAATGAAATGCTAAGACACGATAACCGAATGCAACATATGATCAGAGTTGAGCAGCGGAAGCGTAGAGGGTTGAGACCCAAGCTTCAAAATGAATTCATAATATGTTAGATTTTGTGTGAATGAAATCATGGATGCATGTGTATATATATATATATATATATATATATATATATATATATATTATTTTGACATGGTGGGCCCATAATTGCACTTTTAGGGGAGACCCTGACGGTTTTATTTCAGGATTTTTACCGTAATTGTAATGATGTGAAAATTCGTTGCATGTCATCCATGTAGTATCATGTTAGGGTTTTATGAATTTATCCATGCATGACAAGTCGTATCTACATCTTAAGACGCCGAGATTGGATTTATATGAGTTAGGTTCGGGTTAGCCGACCTAACCGGGGCTGGTAACATGCCGGTTCGGTTCACGAGTGTGAACCGGATTTGGGGTGTTACAGTGGCAGCTTCATCGCGTCGTGTAGGCATGGCAACGACTGGACAATGGGGGGAATAGTTGGCAATGCTCTGGTAGTGATCGGTAGCGTCGATTGGCGATGGTGCGGCGACCAGAGGTGGCATTGGCAACGGAAAAGGAGGGTGGGTCACGGGCTTTGGAGGAATGCGTCGGGGGGAAGAAATGCCAGTGGCAACATCATAAATAAAAGTTGATTCGGTTCTAACTCGAGTCAAAAATAATAATTAACTCATAATAAATCCTAAACAAAATCCAAAAAATACGAAAAAATCCTATAAAATATAATACACACCATAACACCACAATGGCATATTCTATAACTAATAACCCACCCAAACTGTCATATAACGTGTCCTAATGCGTTATTCGACCCAAAAATAATTATACGATCAAATACATAAAAAAACATACTGCATACTTTCATATACTCTGATAACTCATTTCTTATTAGCTTCTAACATTATCATCATATACTCAGGTATACTTAACCCTCATCGCTCATTACTCACGGCTGGCCTTGGCTTAGCACACGATTCATGCAATTGACTCGACTCGAACTGACAGTTGAACTGATTGGTTCGCTAATGTAAAACTTTGACTCGAATTATAGGTTTTATGCTTGAATGCCAGATCACGTATGGACCTGATTATAGGTATGATATTTTTATATGTATATTTTTATATATGTATTTTTATCTTGGTAATGAACTGTAAATTTTTTGACTATCTTATCCATGTTTTTTGTGATCTGTCTCTTATATAAGCCATAACATGCATAATTTATTAACCTTACAATTTTAGTTAATTAAGTCATGATAAATAATTAAATTGTTATGGTAGATATTTTCTGCGGGTAGCAGGCTCATGTTAATTAAAATTGGTTTTTGTTCTTTTATTATAGTAAAATTATTTTATATAATTTATATTAAAAGTCAATAATAAGATTTATCTACAATTTTAAATATGTTTTTCAGTAGGTAAGTGATTTATATATATTATTATATTATATTATATTATTAAATCGAGCTTCAAGTCGAGTCGATTTCGACTAAACTCTACTGTCTTGTTCAAACTCGACTCGTAGGATTCGAGTTCGAACTCGAACATTTAAATGTCGAGTTTTGAATTGAGTCAAATTGAATGTTAAATACTCACAAACTGACTTATTCAATTAGTAGCCTTAGTATTATGCAATCAAACGGAGGACATTTTTTGTTCCTTATGCTTATGGAATAAGTGCTCCATTCAAAATTGACTACCTGATGAAGTCCAAGCCGAGCTTGACAAGAAGTATTAACTTAGTTACCAACAATCGAGCTCAACTCAACTTCCCTTATTTACTTTTTATCTAATTCCCCACTTAAATACAACTTATATATCATTTGAATCGTCGTATATGGTTTTTAAAGACTAAAATCATCACCGTCAAACGATTCAATCCAAAGTTAATTGAATTAACATAAACAAGTATAAATACTTAGAATGAATTTTGAGAACCTTTCATATCAAACCAAACTGGAGCTAATTAAATTTTAAACAAGTTGAACAAACACAAAGTGATCTCAAATCGGTTCCACCTAAATTTGGACGTTTTGAACATTTTTTTCGTCGTTGCATAATGTTGGACGTATTAGTATGAGACCAACTTAATTAGGAGACCTTACATGTATTACATCAATTAAAATTTTTCTATTTAAGGAGACCAACTTAATTAGACCCTGATGTATTACAACATGTTAAACTATGACTTCGTGCGACCGCTTTTTACATCTCGCGGCGTTCATTTTTCGTATGCATCTACTGGCATATGGTCTTGGAAGGACGCCCGTGGCAGTGGTCTTGGAAGGACGCCTCCACTAAAGGTCCAGAACGTGCGTCATGTCTTCTTCTTCAAACCACTCCGCCAATGACGAACCCCCGTCTGCTTCTACCCTTGATTTCAACTGAGATGATGGTCTCTCCCATTGTCCCAACTTACTCCGCTACGACGACGTCTTCGGCGACGTCCCCCTCGTTGGGCCTTCGAACGAGTAAGCCACCGTAGACGGCGACGGCGACGGCAGCGGCGGTGGTGAGGTTGGGGACAACGGTTTCAAGTGCGAAGGGGCCGGTGGCAATTTTGCTGGGCAGAGGAAGCGGATGAAGGCGATGAGGCCAGCTGGCGAGGTTGGAGGCGGCGGGAGAAGGAGCGACGGCGGAGGGGAGGAGGTAACAAAGATGAGGGAGTGGGAGGAAAGGATGGAGCGGCGGCGGGTGGAGTGGAAGAAGCAGATGGAGAAGGTGCACGACCCAGTGGGCGGGTCCGTCTGCGGCCATGGCCGACCATGTCGGTGGCTCTGCTCACCCCTACGGGCTCTCGCAGGCAATGCAGAACCTACACCACGTGAATGAGATTGTTCACGCCGGAGACGGAATGGTGGACAGAGGGGATAGGGTAGATGCAGGTGACCATGAAGATCAATTCAATGTTGATTGCTGATGAGTGACTGTCTGCTGCTACCTTCTTCTACCACATCTGCCCCGGCTCCCCTGCAACCTCCAAGTGAGAGTGTAACTCTTAACCTCTACACTAATCTTCCCTTGTGTTATGTATTTTTATCAATCTTTTGGCATGTCTTTCTGAACGTAGTAGTTCCATGGAATTTGGTTTTTCATTCTAACAATTCGTGTGCAAAACATTGGCTTCAATAAACTGTGTTCTTTTAGTATTTATTGTGAGTTCATACACAACACATAGATGTCCATGAATCCATACATCTCGATTGGGAAATAATCAACTGATAAAAAAGTGTTCCATTGTTAGTGGATGAGATCTCTATCATCATAAATGAATAAGCCTAGTGGATAAAATTGGGGATATAACATATCAAATGATTTTTTTTTCACTCCATCATTCACATTGAACTTTCTAAATGCAAGTCATCAAATAGACCAAAGAGATTGCCTCCTTGGCTATTTGTCATATATGTGAAATGAGTTTCTATAGAAAAGCTGGTCTTATCCAATATGGAGATGTCGAGTCACTTCATCTTTCTAATCTCCTATTTGTTTTCTTATTTCGAATTTCTTTTGTCCTGTCCTTCTTCGTCGTCTTCCTCACTTCAGTCGGCTCCACTCTTGTGTGGCTCATAAATTAGGTTGAAGATAATTCATGCCAATGAGAACAATTCGTCTGTGGCTTTTTACAAAGTCTCATATCATTTATTCATATGCACTCTGGGGAAGATTACTATCAATGCTTCAATTCCAACTTTGTCATTCTGTATTTACGTTTGGGCATTGTACCGTACAGCACAACTTCCACTTGGTAGCCAGGACCATAGTGCTTTCATCATACTCTTTGGTTTAGTGCGACTCTATGATTTTCACACGGTTGATGTTGCCTGCAGGCAGCAAAGATGAAGCCTTTTACGACACTCAGTCATAGCTAGAATCTGATGGTGAAGATGATGTCTAGAATGTTCATGAAGGTAGAAGTTTCTTAGTAATTCTTGTATCTGTACTACATTAGATACACATGCTGTCAAGTATTTCTATAATGTAGATAAGTGAAGGTTTTGATAAATGAATCATTGCAATATCTTAGTTATCTGCAATGTAGGTATCTTCTACTTATATTTTGTTCATTATTTTCTGTTCATATATCATAAAATATGCTCTCAATTTGATAAGTTCCTGTTCATAAGGTTGGAAAACAGGGACACGTATGATCGCGTTGATAGAATTTTACAATGGTAACCCAATGAAAATATTTTATTCTTAGTTAGAAAATGAAAGATAGCTTCATCATTTGTCCAAGTGCTTCTTCCTTTACTTACTCTCATCCCATCCTTCTAATTTTCTCACTTGTCCATTCTTAGGAATTTTTTGATACAAAATGCTTATGATATAGTTTTATACTCATTTAATTTGGTGTCCATTACTATGCAATGAAGTAAAGATTACCTTTCATACACGCAGTGGGTTTCTTTCATTTGATTGTGTGATTGTAATATGTCCTCCAAAACTGTATAGATCTATTGCTTAAATTTACAAAGCTTTTAGTTTTTCTGGTGTGCATCATTTCATTTTAAGAACTTTACAAAAGGTGATCAATAATGGCCGGTTTGGCAAAGCAGATTTTCACAATTCCCGGCCCTTTCAAATATATGGCCATGGCCATGTCAAGAAAAGCGAGGGAAGTCTACTTTCAGCTATTTCATGACTCACTTCCCTCTTGGTGTTGAAGAATAACATTTACCAAAAAGAGCCTCTCGGTGCCTCTTTCATCAAAAAGCTTCTTGGAAACAACCATCATAGCAAATGTTAAGTTTCTATTTGGTCTCATATGCCACCTCATCTGTTCCAATATGCTCGACCTTGCTGTCAAGTTCGGCGATGAAATTAAAGGTTTGTCTTTTTTTTTTGGCAATCCTTTGTTAGGTGTTGCCTTTATTAGTGATGGTTTTTTCCATTGTTTTTGAGTGATTGTTTTTCTAGAAATGAGTCAAGGGGGTGAGTGTTGGAAGCTAGGTTGAAATGGATTACATATAAAGACAATTAGAAAGAAGTATTTCGTTATGAAGAATTATTTCACCACTATGTTATGTTCTTGAATGGGCATTGATCCGCTTTTGCTTTTATGTGATTCATGGTTACTAATTAGACAACTCCTATTCATTAGTCCTGTATTTGTTTATATAAGTTTAATTGTTCTTTATGTCACATTCTAGTTTTGACATACAATGTACAATTTTGAATCTTAGAAATGTTTGAGTTTGTGTTTATATTAAGAAAATAATCGCATATATTTGTGTCTTTTATTGAGTGATACAATTACTCTGTTGATAGCACATGTACCTCACAAATTATTTTTCTTTGATTATTCTATTCTTGCAGGAAATTGATAATATGTCCCTGGTGGTAGACTTAGTGGTGCATAAACTGTACACTTTCAGTACATATTTTAAAGTTCATCTAATGAGATTTGTGTGATTGAGATAGTTGAAAATTTTTAAGAAAAAGTCACGATAAGAGATTGCAACTATAAAACCATTATGAATCATAGTTTCAAAAGTAGGCAGCAAAGAAACTAGGTGACAATTATTTTTTAATTATTTTTTGCTCTTTCCATTACTACATATTGTGGTTATTTACGATTTTTTTCCATTACTAAAAGTTCATTGGTGAATCTTTTGTCAAATACCAAGTATTAGACACTCCAGGCATAAGCATTTTTAGAAGAAAAATTTTCCATTACTTGCAATTTTTTTACTTCTCGTTGACTACTCTTTTTATCTTTTCTGGAGGACATACTTTTAGTTTAAGCTTGAATGGCAATGTTAACTTGAGAAGGCCGGGCTACAGTGAGAATTTGGACGTTGCAGCATGGATGAGAATAAGAAAGTGGTACTACTGCTTGGCAAATTCAACTATTGAAGTATACGGGTTTTTTTTCTTCTCAATGCATCCAAGATTTTATGTTTTATAAGGATCTCAAAGTTTAGTTTTTGTCCGCATGACAATGGCGATATGTTAGCATTTCCCAGCTCTCCCTTTCCTTTCTTCAATCATTTACTTTTTTATTGTATTTTGGAAATGGTTGCCTATTTTATGTTCTTATGTTTGCTTAATGTGGGCAAACAGGTTGGTTTCAAGATGTTTTTTAGGGAGTTTTTATGTCCAATTTAGATGTGAAAGGGACAAGCTGCAGTGTATGCTAATTTGTTGAGCTTCTAGACACGTCATGGTTTGTTTTATAGCAGCATGCTAAGATGAGTTACCAGAATGACTCTTCATATGGAATCTTGACCTTATGCGTACTGTTACATGATGTTGATTTCCCATAATTGATGGAATCTTGAAACTTACAATTTCATCAGCTTCAAGATTGACACTACCTCTAGCAATGTTTTACCAAGCTGCCTTGAATGTACTGCAAGTAGTAAACAAAAAAAGTGACTTGAATTGATCACAGTGGGCAAGATAACGATGTGTCTGATCTTCGAGTCAAATCAAATCATTGTCCATCTCATTAAAAATATCTTATACAAATTTATTTACTATTTTTGTTGTTTCCTAGATAATTTATTTATATATTTTTGCTTTAATTTGAGTGTTGATTATGAAAAGGTTGTCAAATGATTGTGTAGTTTTTGTATTATTCATACTTTTCTAGCAGTCTTACGAATTATTAATCACTCAAGGTTATTATCGGTAATGGTCATATTAAATAATGATTGTTTGTGTTAAATAGACCCATTGGCATGTGTTTGTTTTTTGTGTGTGTTTGTAGGCTTCGAAAGATCGAGTAAGGAAATCATTTTGCAAAAAGTCTTCAAAAGCCAATGGGCTGATGAAAGCGAGAATATACAAATGCCTACCTATTGAAGCCCCTCCAAATTTTGACATGTGTACTTTATGATTAAATCAACACTATTATAAGGCCAGTTTACATAATGAGTAACTTCCATAATTTGTGCAAATGGGAGTTCAAACCCTTTAACACCTACTTTTTTGGTTCACCGTTAATTGCAACCTTTTAGAACATCTTTTGCATTCTTTCAAACTTTTTGTTTTTGTTTTGGTCATCAGATGGCCTAGATTTGTAAAAATATATATATATATATCTTCCTCCCTATCTTTTGCAGGCGGTTGAGTTCTGGCCACAACTAGTTGGGCCGGGGGCGGGGCTGGAGAGGGGGGGGTTGAGCTTGGGCTAGTAAAATTTCCTACCCTTGGCTTAGGAAAGTGGTTCTCTTATATATATGTCTTTATATAATTATTTTTATCATAATAGGATATTTTCTATTACATAGAATTAATTTTTAATGTTAATAGAATATTTTAGAAACATTTGTAGTGTAAATATTATATATTATATATTATAAATATAATTTTCAAAATAATTAAGCACAACCAATGCATCGTGCAGGTCACTACCTAATTATTATTTAGATATATCTCCTATTTGTGGTAGGAGTCTATATTATAGAATACATATTTGTATAAGAGCCTTATTAGGTTTATCTATAAATAGGACCTCATTAATAAAAAATTACATCAATTTTAATTTTTTGAGGGGCGATGTTGGTGATTTGGATTGTCAGTGCTTAGCTTTGGAGATCTAGGTTATAAAGCTCATGATTCGAGTTAGAGTTATACATTAGCGAACAGTTAGTTTAACTGTTAGTTCGACTCGAGTTAGTTTCATAAATTGTGTGTTGAGTCAAGGCCAACCGTGAGTTATGTGCGATAAAGGTCAAGTGTCTTCGAGTATATGATGATAACGTTAGAAGGATAGTGAGAATAAATTATTAGAATATTGGATAATATGCCGTTATTTTTTTAATGTATTTGATTATAGAATTATTTTTAGGCCGAATAATGCGTTAGGATGCGTTATAGAGTAGTTTGAGTAGGTTATTAGTTATAGAACATGTCATTGTGATATTATTGTGCGTATTATATTTTATGAGATTTTTCTTATTTTTTTGAATTTATTTTAGAATTTATTAAGAGTTTGTTATTATTTTTGGCACAAGTTAGAGTAAAGTTAATTTTTATTTATGAGATTGCCCCCGAGAACTCTTGCTGACCTTTTCCTACCCTAACCCCCAACGCTACCCTTGTCCTTACCACTGACACTGCCTCCGGTTGTTACACCTCTGCAACCTTCACTGAGCCGCCGCCCGACCTCCATGACACATAGAAGCTGCACGATCGCGTTGCACTCCCGACACCGATTTGCTGCCATTCATGCTGCTTCGCTGCCACCATGGCACCGATGCTCCCCCTTCGACCTAGACAAGCTTTCCTCACACTCAGCATCATTGTCGAGGCTAGCTAAGGGTGGATCAAACAAGTTGACCAACCCTGGCCGACTCAACGCCACCACCGACAATCATCTCCGCCACTGTCACCCTCACCAGCGCCATCATTGGGTCGAGTTCACCGAGCCAATGTTAACTCATAACCTTGATTAACTCACCGGAAAAGTTGCTAAAAAATAGTCGAAAAACAGCTAAAATACCTTCAAAATTTGCCCAAACATCACAGAAACTGCCAGCCGCCAAAAATCACCAAAAACCAGGTTTGCTGAAATTCACTAAATCTTCTGCCGAAATCGTCCAGTTCAACCCAATTGAACTTTGGACACCGCTAGGTACCGAATTTGAGTCTCGAGCTAGACGAGGTATAATTAACTTTAACTTAATTACTTAAAAGTGATAATTATTAGCACAACATACTAGGAACTAATTAAGCAAATTAAGCAGGTAACATTAATTGAATGCAACATAGCATAAGAAATCTGATACGAATTGATGTATGATTTGATATGAGTTGTGTCTTGATGTGTGTGCGCTATAGGATGTATGAATGCATCATAAGGGGGCATTCACTTTTAGTTTGATGTGTAAGTACGAAGTACGAGCTCGCCGCCTAAGCGTGTGGACATGATTGGAGTTTTTACTAGGTCTGTTTATGACTCGCATCTGGTTTGACTTTTATTCTCTATCATGTTTTGTTTTAACAGGTAAGTGGATGTGTCAAGTGGTAGATTTATTATATCCTACTCCACACAAGCCATCTAGTCACATGAAAATTTTGGATTAATAACCCTGAAGGATGAGATCCCTCGAGTTTGTTTTCGAAAACTCAGATCCAAATCACGATACCTCTGGGCCTATTATATTACAATCCCTACTCAAACCTATAAAACCGCGATTCGAGTTAGGGTTTTATATTCAGAACCGGTCGGAGTCGACCGTTTTTGATTGAGTCGGTTAGTCAGTGACCGAGCTGACGCCGGTCGCGTGTATGAGCTATGAGGGTCATGCGTACCCAAGTATATGATGATAACGTCATGAACACAGCAGAACAGAACGAGTTATCAGAATATATGAGAGTATGCCAGTGATTTTTTTATTATTTTTACATATAATGGATCGTAGAATTAGTTTTAGGTCGTTTATTGCGTCAGG
Source organism: Piper betle (assembly GCA_033002965.1). Lineage (NCBI taxonomy): Eukaryota > Viridiplantae > Streptophyta > Magnoliopsida > Piperales > Piperaceae > Piper > Piper betle. The sequence continues at coordinate 28,655 of JAURVB010003447.1, forward strand.
ATGCGTTACGGGCATTTTGGGTGGGTTGATAGCTCTAGAGCATATCATTATGATTTTTTGTATGTTGTTTGATTTTACGGGATTTTTCCCAATTTTTATGAATTTTTTAGGATTTAATACGACCTAGTTATTATACTTGACTCGAGCCGGAGACGAGTCAAGTCTTAATTACAAGTTTGCCACCCAACCTTTCTTCTCCACGACAACATTTTCTCCCCACGCCCAAACCCCGACACCGCCACTATGCAGCGTCGCCACCGCCGCTGTCGGCGCCGCCCGGCCGCCGATCGTCGCCGCCCAGCTCCGCCATGGCGTCGCCGTGCTGCCCCGACCAAGTCCGGCCCCACAGCGGGCCGCCGTGACGCCGGAATCGCCGTGCGTAGCGCCGCGCAAGGTTTTGGCTGCGTCGCCAATCGCGCCGCCGCCGACCGTCGCCACCACGATCAGGTGGTCGGCTCGACATCCTCG
>JAURVB010003448.1:0-61578 GCA_033002965.1 Piper betle
CATTGCAGTTAATTTAGCAACTTCATACTTAATTTACCTAATTAGGATCATTAGCATTCATTCAATACAATTCAAATCATGCAAAATCAATTTATTCACAATCAAAGCACTTCATCATGTTCATCAATCAAGTCCTAACATGCTATGCTAATAATTATCAATTTTAAATAATTAAGTCGAAGGTAATTATACCTTGCATCGTCGGCAACAGTGATAGCGATCAATGACAATAGGTGCCGATTAGGGTTTGGTCGCGAGTATCGGGAATCAAATTCGATACCCGACAGCGTCCGGAGTTTGATCGGGTTCGGCAAGAGGAATTTGGAGAAAATCTTATGATTTTTTGCGAATCCGGCAATTTTTGGCCGTTTCTGGCCATAGTCAGCAAATTTGTTGCCTGCGACGGCTTGGCTGACTAGGTGGTGGGTAGGGGGATCGGCACTGGCTCGATGAGCTCAATGCGACCATAGTGAGGACGGGGGTGATGGCACTGGTGACGGTCACCGATGGCGACCGTGTGTCAGGTAGTGATGCCCGATCAGGCCTTGGTCTGTCTCGGCGGCTGCGCACAGGGGGAGGGAATGGTCATCTAGGTGGAAGGGACGGTGATGACAGCACAGTGCGGCCCAGCGACAGAATCGGCGTCAACGCGGTACAAACGTGTGGCTTTCTCGTGTCATGGAGACCGGGAGACGACTGGGAAGGCGGGGATGGCTTGGGGACGGTTGTGCGGAGGTTGGCGGCATCAATCAGAGGTGGTGAGCTGCCGGGAGGTGGCATCGGTGGCAGTGATTGGGGTGGCAATCAGCACGAGAAGAGGAAATTTTGGGAGGGGGTTTCGAGTAGGTCGGTGGCAATTTCGTAAATAAAAGTTGACTCAACTCCGACTGGAGGTAAAAATAATAACTAACTCCTAATAAATTCTAATAAAAATCTAGAAAAATATGGGAAAATACTACAAAATATAATACACTTATTAACATCATAAATGACATGTTCTATAACTAATAACCTACCCAAACTGCTATCTAACACATCCTAATGCATTATTCGGCTTAAAAAAATTCTAGGCTCAAATACATAAAAAATTAACGGGTATATTGTCGTACACTCTGGTAACTCATTTCTTATCATTTTTTTGACGTTATCATTGTATACTCTGGCACACTCAACCTTCATGACTCATAACACATAGGCTGGCCTCGGGTCAGGGCATGTATTCTAAAATTGACTCGACTCGAACCGACGGCTAAATCGACTGGTTCACTAATGTAAACTCTAACTTGAATCATGGGTTTTACAAGTTAGTAAATGTAAATGGGTAATTTGGTATCATGAGTACAAGCAAAATATAAATAAATCGGGCTTTCTAGCAGCAATATAATATATACTAATAACACATTTGTATCTAAATAAAATATATCCAAATCAAATGTACCAAATCAGCATATCTAGTCAAAGTTCTTATTAAAAGGAAATAAAATCCAAACTAATGCACATGATTTTGATGTTTTCATAATATTAAGTCAAAGCAATGTTGGGGATTAGCTTAACAAATAAATTGCACGGGAATCAATTAAACTAATGGGCTAGTGCCAAAGTTGAGTATGTTAGTGTATAGATGCAGCGCTTATGATCATTTGGTGGACTAACTGTAGAGGGTTGTATGACTGATCATCATGTAAAACCCATGAGTTGAGATGCAAACTCGGAGATTGCTTGTGAAAAAAGGGCAACATAATATAATAAGAACAAGGTTAATTTTAATAATTGTTTTCTCTTATTTTAATTGTTGTGAAAAAGATGAGCTGATGATGTATGTGGTACATGTTATGAAATCACTAAGTAATTCATAGAACATGAATGTTACAAACACAGTACATATGTAAAATCCCAGCTTCGGGTTATGGTTTTACCCGCTTGTTGCTTTGCTTGGTTCGAGCCAGTCTCAAGTTGGTTTGAGTTAGTTCAGCTTTCAGACCATAAGTATGGGGCCCATGTGGCCTTATGAGCATGTTATGGAGATTGAATATGCATGATATTGAGATGATTGATTTAGTTATGCTACAAAAATGCATGAGTTATTCATAACAGTGCATGAGTTATTAGTATATACACGAGGTATACGAGTCTGTGCTTGTGCTAGCTCAAGGCTTTTAGGCTAGATCTAGGCCATTACAGCATTAAGTATACATTTGGATTTTTTAAGGTATATCTTTTACATGCATATTAGGGATTTTGGATTACCGGATTACCCTTGTGGGCCTAGTTTGATCCGGGTCTTGGACCTTTGTTCGATTGAGTTCAAGGTTTCGAGGCCCATTTAGCCTACTTGTCTAGATTTTTATCGATAGAGCCACTTTTAGTCTTTGATTCAATTTCAACTTTTGTCGGCATCAATCCAAGCTTTTCAACCATATATATATATATATATATATATACCCTAGTTTGACCCGAAATCGCCCATGAGTTGTTGGGCATTCAGATCATGCCACATGGGAAGATCAAAGCCATCCACGTTAGCCCTAGTTTTGCCTCTCCTATTTTTGGGGATTTTTCCCTACATTTTTGGAGGATTTTCCACACCTAGTGCTACCACCACTTTGGCGTGCCGCCAGCAAGTCTTCGGCCCTCTTCCAGCCACTGGAGTGATGCAATCATGACAGCCATGTGGCCAGCTAGCAACCAAGACCCTCCACTAGCTCTAGCATCGTTGCCAATGACACCTTTTTAGTCATACTCCACCGCCACCGCCACCTTTTGGGTCATTTCTAGCTCCAGTGAGCTCCTCCAGCTAAGCCGACCACCCAGATCAATTCCCCTCGCTGAGATCTTCTATTTAAGACCAACTCCAACCTCTATCGTGGTCGTGGTCACTGCCAGCAACTCACACTTTCCCAGCAGCGTTTCCATCCCTTTCCAGTCATTTTTCGGCCAGTCGCCAGCCAAACACCTTTGATCCTTACCTTAGACATTTACGTTTACCCAACCCGCGTCCTTGTTTGTCAGCCCGTGTCCATGTTTGCATCCACAATCCAAACCCATCCAGCTAACCAAGCTCAGCCCAACCCACCTCAATAGCTCAACTCGGCCGAGCCGACTCAGTCTAACTCGCCCAGTTGACTCGGTAACCCAATTTCAGGCTCTTTTCAACACATTTTCATCTATTTTTGTCCGTTTTCGGTAATTCAAGACTCCTCACATTAGTTTATATGCGTATTCACATCATTTGGCACATTTGGATATTATGAGTGTTTTATTTATTTATTTATTATTTGTTATTTACTATTTATTTATTCATTATTGTTTATTACTTGTTATTTCTATATTTGTTGATTATGATGCATATCAATATGATTATTTATTATTATTGATAGTATATTACTTATTAATATTACTCTTATTCATGTTCATAAAATTTAATCTAATTATTTATTGATTTATTTATTCATTTGTTCGCTCGTGCTTATGTTATTATTTATTTCTGTTTAATTATATATTCATGTATTTGATATCTATACTATTATTATTCATAATTAATTAATATTAACTTTTAAATTATTATTTACCTGCATATGTGGTATTATTCACTCTTGTTTAGCCACATACTTATATAGTATAATTATGTTATTATTTTATTATTAGTGTATTATTTGTTCTCATGTATTTATTATTTATCTATTTATCCATGAGTTTATTTATTTATTATTTCTTTGTTAGTTATTTTTCCTTGCTATGTCTCGACGTGCGTGTCGAGTATTTATTATTGATTCATTTGATGTTATTGTTGATGTAATCACACACCATAATCATGTGTCATACAGAATTGTCATTCTTTTAGTTAGCAGCGGGTGATGTAGCTTTCGAACTTATCATAGATATGCTGATATGCTTTTAGCTTGGACAATAGATTCATTAGGACTCTTTCTCAGTTTTCTTACTCTAGTCTATTGTGGATTTGATTTCTAGATCATAAGGCGTGTTGAGTGGCTACTTTATCAAACCCCATTTAACTTGGGTTATTTGAAGTATTTTACTTCCGAAATTAATAATACTCGATGATGGGTTCCCTTGTGTTGTTTTCAAACTCAGCTCCACCTCACGTTGACTTCGGGTCTGCTTATATACTTCCCTTCCCAGCCCTATATATAGTTTTTATCGAGTTTCAGTGAGAGGAGAGTTTGTGAATTTGGCCTCGCATATGCCATAAGTAGGCGCATACGTAGGCACAACAAGCTATGGATTAGTGAGAGGGTTGTTCCATTCCTAAGGGATCCTAACATCTCTACATCTTTCCTCACATCCGGAGAGGAGTAGACAGGTACTGTTGTGTAAAGCACATGTCTAGACATGTGATATCAGAAGGTACTAAAGGCAACTACCTGATAGTACTTAGCCTTTGTGCTCTGAGCCAAGAGTTATATGGAGGTATGGAGAGGGCTTAGGATATGTGCTATTTTTCAAGAGTGGGACAAGTCATTGTCGAGAGAGGTATTTACCGAGAGTGAAATAACACCAGTTCAGTTTAGGATGCTATCGAGTCGCTTGATTGCTCATTAAATGCCCTTTGAGTGTTCCGGTGGAGATTATATATGGTTTTCCTTTCTCGTATACTATGGTTTGCACTAGTTATTTTCTAGACCAATGACATTCATTGCTAACGTTTTTCTTATTATATATGTTAGACTTGTGTTCCTGTGTTGGGTTGACTTTGGTGGAAAGACAGATAGATGCTACACACACTTATGCTCAGTGCCCCGTTGTTTTCTTTCTTGCTTTTATCTATGCTTGATGTGTTTTCATGCATATTTAGTAATGTCTTTCATTCTCGAGATGCCAAGAGGGTTGTTTCAATCCGTTTATTGTTTGAGTCTTACAGATTAATTGAATTATACATGATTCAACTCGATCATAACAGTTCTGATTTGATTCTTTGGTGAACTAGAATCGGGGTGTTAGAACAAAGGTGTATAATTGAGATAACTTATTGGGAGAAAATCACTACAAAGGGTGGTAAGTCCCACGTAGACAAATAAAAAGAAATGAAGTTTTTACAAAGGATAGTAAATTTTAGAAGTAGAAAAGATGAAAAAGCAAAGGCTACTATGAAGAAGTTACACCCTAGCTTAAGGTGAAATTAGATTAATTAGGTTTTTAATTGATCTAATATTTATTGATTATAAGTGTTTGGTAAAATCATATTTACACTTGTTTATATTTATGATACATGCTGGAATATTATGTATAGATAGATGTGCTGATGACAATATTGAATTTGATGTGTACTTGGTTTGCTCGTATTTTCTTATTAGTGTTTACTATGTATCTAAAGAGATGACTCAATGTTGATTATCTAGTGTTGAGCGGGCAAAGTTTATCTTTGTACTCGAAGAACTTGAGAGCGAAGGGATGGAAATCAGCAATAGTTATATTTATATTCGTTTGCATTTTATTTCCTTTTTCATAAGAACATTAGATGTGGAGACTTTTATGTTGATTTGTTACAGACTTGTTATTAGTATATTATATAGTTGTCGACAAAGTCCGGCTTATTTATATTCTGCTTGTACTCATGATACCAAATTACTCATTTACATTTATTAAGTAATAGTCCATCTTTGAATTAATTATTTGTGAAAAAGGGAGGGTCGTTAAACTTGTACTAAATGTGGTTGCTTAGTAACAACATCCCCACTTGAAAAATTCATATCTATGAGGTTGCTTAGTTTTAGGCTGAAATTTGAAAGGATAGTAGAGGACATTTTGAAGTTTACTCAAAAAAATGAATCACTCAATTTGGAGCTCTATAGATCAAGATATGAACTTCCAAAGTCAGAGAAATAACCGATATTTGGTAGACCTCAGTTAGTCATTTGACAACTGAACCATCAACCGAACTCTAGTCAAATGTGCACAAAACTAGTCGTTGAAAAAAACAAACTTGAAATTTGAAAGGCATAACATTTAATGTTTATTCCTAAGAGGTTCTTGACTATAAATAGGGCCTTAGGGAGTGTTTTGACATACCTTGGATGATGATGAACTCTCTCTTAGATCAATTCTAGGAAGCTCAAACTTGTTTTAGAATTGGCTTTATCTATTAGCTTTTATTCCTAGTGTAAATTGTATATCCAAGGAGAGATCGTTGTATGTGAGGCTTGCTCAATGATAATTGAGCTATTTGTCAACTCTCTAGGTGTAGAGAGTGAGTGTGAGCATCTTACTTGAGAGAAGATGGTACTTAGAGAGGAGACTCCCTTGGCTCAAGGTGTGAGCTTGGAAAGGGAGTGTAGCTTCAAGGTGGTGGTTGCTCCAAAGTTGTTTAGAGCTAGGTAAACCCTATTGTAGCTCTCAAAGGTCCATGGGATTTGACGTTAAAAGAAAGAAGGCTTGTTGGAGGCTCCAAGGGTATTGGAGTACAAGCTTCTCTGGCACTTTAGGGGTGTTTGAGAAGGAGGGTTTGTAAAACCCGTGACTTGAGTCAAAGTTTTACTATAGCGAACCAGTCAGTTCAACCGTCTGTTTGAGTCGTAGTCAGTTTCATGAACCGCGTCCTAAGTCGAGGCCAGCCATGAGTTATGAGTGATGAGGGTCAAGTGTACCTGAATATATAATGATAACGTCAAAAAGATGGTAAGAAATGAGTTATCAGAATATATGAAAGTATGCAGTATTTTTCTTTTTATATGTTTGATCGTAGAAATAGTTTTAGGCTAAATAACGCATTAGGATGTATTATGGGCAGTTTGGGTGGGTTATTAGTTATAGAGCATGTCATTTGGATGTTGTTGTGTTTGTTATATTTTATGGGATTTTTCCATATTTTTCTATATTGGTTTTAGGATTTATTACGAACTAGTTATTATTTTGATTCGAGTAGGAATTGAGTCAATACTTATTTACGAGTTTGCCACCGAGGTGTTTCTTCTCCCTCCCGACATTTCCTCACCTCCAAAACCCTATCGCCACCCCCGTGGTTGTCATCGACGCCACACTGCTACCGATCAACGCCGCCCCGCCTTGCTGTGACGTAGCCGTGCCGCCCCTACAAACCCCGGCCACTGTCTCGCCGCCACGACGCCGAAATCACCCCACGAGCTGAGGCACTTCCCCTGTCGATTTGCCACCGCCATGATGCTGACAACCACCCCCTCGACCTCCCCGACATTTCCCCCTACCAAACACCACCACCAAGGCCAGTCATGGGTCCAATTGGAGCGACCAACCACCCTAGCTGAACTCGACGCCACCACTGGTGATCATCGCCGCTGCTACCGTCCTCACCGTCACCACCATTGGATCGAGCTGGTGCCAATGGTATCTCATAGCACCGCCACCTCGTCGATCACTGGAAAACCACTGGGAAGCTACCGAAAAACTATCGAAATCGGCCAGAAAACCATCGGAACCTGCCAGAAAACCAGATTTGCTGGAATTTGCCCAATCTTCTGCTGAGTTCTCTGAATCAAACCTGATCAAACTTCGGACGCCGCTGAGCGTGGAATTCGAGCTCCATGACACATGACAAAACCCTAACTGTCACCGATTGCTGACGATGCGAGGTATAATTACCTCGGATTTAATTATTTAAAATTGATTATTATTAGTAGTACAACATGCCAGGATTGGTGAATTGTGTGTTATAATTATATATATAAATATAGATTTGATTAAGAATAAAATATGAAATTGTTTGATTGAGTGGTGTTAAAAATGGAAGCTAAGAAACTAATTAGGGTAACTAAGTAATGATCATGATCTAATGCAAACTAGCCTAAGTAAACTTGCTAGAATTGACATAGGTTGATGTGACTATGATTGATGCATGATGGATGTATGCGTGATATAGGATGTATGATTGCATCATGAGCGGGCGTTAGTTAGTTTGTCATGTAGGTACGGAGGAGGAGCTCACCGCCTAGGTGCGAGGACCCGATTGGAGCTTCTACCAGGTCTGTTTAAGACTCGTTCTCTATTTTACGCTATTCTATTTTGTACTTGATTTATCATGTGTAGGACGAGTTAAGTGACGTTTTATCGAGATCCCACTTAAATCGGGTCATTTAGCCAACAATTTTTAGGATTAATAACCCTCTAGGTTGAGATCCCTCGAGTCAGTTTTTGAAATTAAGATCCACCACAAGTTGCCTTCGGGCCTATTGTATAAATCCCAACCCAGACCTATATTTGTATTGTTTTCGCGTTTTCAGTTTGAGATGGAATGAGGGTTATCGACGGCCACGTCTTGAGATAGGGTGTGTGCTTGTCAAAGCGGGCTCTGGAGCTGGGGAGAACCCACTTCATTCCCGAGGGAATCCTAACAATTCCACCTTTGAGTTCCTCAAACCTGAAGAAGTGTGGAGGTTCACGGGTACTGCAATGTAGCGCATGTCTAGACTTGTGGGCTACTGAAGGCGCATGTCTGAGAGTACTCGGCCCTTGTACTCAGGGCCAAGAGTAATATGGAGGGTGTAGAGGGCAGAAAGGAATGAAATTGATGCGAAAAGCGATAGAAAAATGGCCAAGGTATGAGAATTAGAAAGAAAGGGGGACGTTGTCGATCCAGGGATGGCTCCCATATATGCCCTGATGAGTGTTCTATGAGGAAGATTGTAACGACCCGCCATTTTTCACGATATTGTGGGCCTAACTGGCTAGGTGTTACTCAAAAGTAAAGTAATTATGTCAAACATTTTTTATAAATAATAACATATATAAAGATCCCACAGTCTTGGACCGTTTCCCAGCAGCCACACTTATTTCTCAATTAAATAAAAAAAGGAGTCCTCATATTTATTTTGCTCCATACTCTGGATGTCAATCACCTAATCTCGTATCTGCACACCTGCGGAGGCAATTCCGCGTTAGTGATTACAACACTAAGTAGTATAATAGATAAAACAAAACAAGTACATTCCACTATTTCCTTATGTTTATTTTAATATGCGGTGGAGCGATTCCACTATACTCCAAAACAATGCGGAGGAGGTATCCGCTGTGATCCGCACACCCCGGCCGTAGCCTTTTTTGTGGGGAGGCTACCACTACCGTCTCCAGTGCCAGTGCCTCGCACACCCCGGCCGTAGCCTTTTTGTGGGGTAGCTATCACTGCACTCGGGTGATTGCTATGCCCCGTTTGTGGGGAAGCTCTCACTACCAATTCTAGTGCCAGTGCCTCGCACACCCCGGCCGTAGCCTTTTTATGGGGAGGCTATCACTGCACTCCAGTGCCAATGCCTTGCACACCCCGGCCGTAGCCTTTTTGTGGGGCGGCTATCACTGCACTCAGGTGATTGCTATGCCCCGTTTGTGGGGAAGCTCTCACTACCAATTCTAGTGCCAGTGCCTCACACACCCCGGCCGTAGCCTTTTTATGGGGCGGCTATCACTGCACTCCAGTGCCAGTGCCTCACACACCCCAGCCGTAGCCTTTTTATGGGGCGGCTATCACTGCACTCCAGTGCGATGGAGGAATCGCTGTGCCTCACTCACCCCGGTCGTAGCCTTTTTATGGGGTGGCTATCACTACTCCAAAACAATGTCGATGCATTACAAAATTCACGCACATAACACGACCCAGTGTCGGACTGAGTCAATTCATTGACCCCGGTTGCACTCGGTGCATGGTAGTCGAATCTGGGCTCAGGCCGACCTAGGCTACCAACAAGGAAAATACGATGTTCTACCTATTATACGTACCTGATTTGTGATTACGTCTGACTGTGACCCGTGAACCCTAATACAATAATGGGGAGGTCGCCTGGGACGGAGATGAGGGATGAAATACTCACACAGTAATGGGGAGGTCGCCTGGGACGGAGATGAGGGATGAAATACTCCCTCCTCCTGCATATATATACACTTCAACCATTCCCTCCATTAAATTCTCATACCCCATCATCCATTGGTATTTCCTAGGTTCAACGACCCCTTCATTAAATTCTCACACCCCATCATCCATTGGTATTTCCTAGGTTCAACGACCCCTTCTCCTTTTATAAAGAATAAATGACGGCTAGGGTTTGTGGAAGCACCCTTTCACCATAATTCCTTTAACCGGGTAATTGGGTAATTAACACGGTTCACTTAACCTTTTCACTCAACCTCTTAAATGGTATGGTTCACTTAAATGGTTAAATGGATAATTAATGTGTTCGACTCGACTGATTCAACTAGAATCGTCCGATTAGAAATTACTTTTCAATTTAACCGGGTAATTCATACTTAACCAGCTAATGAAATTTTTTTTTCCGGGTCTTTTCAATCTCCCCAACTTAGAACTATTTTGTCCCCGAAATATCATAGCATAAATCGGATTTACACGGATTTTATGCTACAAACAGGCTAGGATATTTTCTGGCCATTTCCTGTTCAGTCTCCCATGTCGCTTCTTCTGATCCCTGATTTCTCCATAATACCTTTACCAAAGGGATCTCCTTGCTACGGAGTGTCTTTGTTTCCCTTGCCATGATTCGAATCGGTTTTTCCTCGTAGGTTAAATCCGATTGTAGCTCTAAATCTGCAAAATTTGTGATAATGTGATTCTCATCTCGTACATATTTCTTTAGCATTGACACATGAAAGACATTGTGTACACCATCAAGGCTTGGTGGTAATGCTAATCTATATGCACAACTTCCGATTCGATCCAAAATTGGAAATGGTCCTATGAATCTTGGCTTCAACTTCCCTGATGTTCTAAATCTGATCACTCCCTTTTTAGGTGAGGTCTTAAGGTAGACGAACTCCCCAACTTGGAATTCTAAGTCCTTCCTTCGAGTATCAGCATAACTTTTCTGCCGATCCTGAGCTGCCTTAAGCCTTTGCTGGATGAGTTGCACCTTTTCAGCTGCTTCTCTCACCATCTCTGGCCCGACTATAACCATCTCTGTAGACTCCAACCAGCATGATGGAGATCGACAAGGCCTACCGTATAAGGCTTCAAACGGTGCCATTCCTATACTGGCTTGGTAAGAGTTATTATAGGTGAATTCAGCCAAGGCTAAGTGTTTCTCCCAATCTCCTCCCCAGTCGAGGATGCAAGCTCTCAACAAATCCTCCAAGGTTTGATTGGTCCTCTCACTTTGACCATCAGTTTGGGGGTGATATGCTGTACTTAACTTGATTTGGGTCCCCATAGCATTTTGGAAAACTTCCCAAAAATGTGACGTGAATAGGGGATCTCTGTCAGAGACTATCTCCTTCAGAATTCCATGCAGCCTGACAATGTTATTTATGTATAGTTCTGCTAATTATTCCGCAGTCCTTGTTGATTTTGTGGGGATAAAATGAGCTGCCTTAGTCAAACGGTCCACAACTACCCATATAGAGTCATGTCTCTTCAAAGTCCTTGGGAGTTTAGTAATAAAATCACATGTGACACGCTCCCATTTCCAGGTAGGTATCTCTAAAGGTTGTAATAATCCACCGGGTAGTTGATGTTGGGCTTTGATCAATTGGCATGTCTGACACTTGGAAACAAAATCCACCACATCCCTCTTCATTCCAACCCACCAGTAGGTTCGTTTCAAGTCCTGGTACATCTTTGTAACACCAGGGTGTATTGAGAACCTTGAACGATGAGCTTCTTCCAGAATATCTCGTTTTAATGCATCATTGTTGGGTACACACAATCTCCCTCTAAATCTGATTACACTGTTGGAATCTGCTACAATGTTGGGAGTTTTGTCCAACATTTCATTCAGCTTCTCATCTTCCATTTGTGTTAGCTTAACTCGGTCCACCAATTCATTGGAGATAACCAGGTTCGCCAGTATTCCTGTCATTCGTTCCACCGGGTTAGTAGCTACCACCTCAGCTGACATAGCCCAAAGTCTAGCTAGTTGTTGACCCTTGTCCATCTTGCCCTTCCGACTCAACGCGTCGGCCACAACGTTCGCTTTTCCCGGGTGGTATAAAATTTGGAAATCATAGTCCTTCAAGTATTCTATCCACCGTCTCTGTCGAAGGTTAAGGTCATTCTGGGTGAAGATATACTTCAAACTTTGATGGTCGGTGAAAACTTCGAACTGGGCCCCATACAAGTAGTGCCTCCAAATCTTTAGGGCAAAAACTACTGCTGCCAGTTCCAAGTCATGGGTCGCATAATTGTGCTCGTGAATCTTCAATTGGCGAGATGCGTAAGCCACCACCTTACCATCTTGCATAAGGACGCATCCTAAACCCAACCGAGACGCATCACTGAAGACTACGAATCCTTCATTACCCCGGCCGTAGCCTTTTTATGGGGAGGCTATCACTGCACTCCAGTGCCAATGCCTTGGACACCCCGGCCGTAGCCTTTTTTTGGGGCGGCTATCACTGCACTCAGGTGATTGCTATGCCCCGTTTGTGGGGAAGCTCTCACTACCAATTCTAGTGCCAGTGCCTCACACATCCCGGCCGTAGCCTTTTTATGGGGCGGCTATCACTGCACTCTAGTGCCAGTGCCTCACACACCCCGGCCGTAGCCTTTTTATGGGGCGGCTATCACTGCACTCCAGTGCCAGTGCCTCACTCACCCCGGCCGTAGCCTTTTTATGGGGTGGCTATCACTACTCCAAAACAATTTCGATGCATTACAAAATTCACGCACATAACACGACCCAGTGTCGGACTGAGTCAATTCATTGACCCCGGTTGCACTCGGTGCATGGTAGTCGAATCTGGGCTCAGGCCGACCTAGGCTACCAACAATGAAAATACGATGTTCTACCTATTATATGTACCTGATTTGTGATTACGTCTGACTGTGACCCGTGAACCCTAATACAGTAATGGGGAGGTCGCCTGGGACGGAGATGAGGGATGAAATACTCAAACAGTAATGGGGAGGTCGCCTGGGACGGAGATGAGGGAGGAAATACTCCCTCCTCATGTATATATATACAATTCAACCATTCCCTCCATTAAATTCTCATACCTCATCATCCATTGGTATTTCCTAGGTTTGACGACCCCTTCATTAAATTCTCACACCCCATCATCCATTGGTATTTCCTAGGTTCAACGACCTCTTCTCCTTTTATAAAGAATAAATGACGGCTAGGGTTTGTGGAAGCACCCTTTCACCATAATTCCTTTAACCGGGTAATTGGGTAATTAACACGGTTCACTTAACCTTTTCACTCAACCTCTTAAATGGTATGGTTCATTTAAATGGTTAAATGGATAATTAATGTGTTCGACTCGACTGATTCAACTAGAATCGTCCGATTAGAAATTACTTTTCAATTTAACCGGGTAATTCATACTTAACCAGCTAATTAAATTTTTTTTTTCCGGGTCTTTACAAAGATATGGATTTCTATTCAACAGGAGAGTTAGCTTTCCTGTGCTAGGTTGATATTAGTTATTTTCTCGAGCGGTAACACTTGTTATTGACTGTTTTCTATATAGATGTAGTTGAGCACTTCGAGGAATGAGAGTTGTCGGGACTGCGGAGGAGTAGCATAGAAATCGCACACATATGTACCTGTCAAGTGTATGTAGTGATGATGACATGTATTGAACTGTGTTGATGAATTGGATATGCTAAACTGTGAATCTATTATGAGCAATTTGCATGTGAATAGAAATGGAAAGTGAAAAATGTGCAAGGTAAACTACGAAGCAAGGACAACTAGAATGTGATGGAAAATGAAATGTGTGGATTATGTTTTGATGCATGTTGATATAAATATATGATGTTTACTGTTGATAGGGTAGCCCCTATTACACTTTTAGGGGAGACTTTGTTCGTTTTTTTAAAGAAATTAATGAATTTTTATTTGAATTCTTGCTTATTGCATTGTCTTATTTTTGCTTACACATCATAGCATGCATGTAGGACTACATTAGAACCCAAGCATCCCATCCATACTTTTCATGTTTGCACTTCCATCTTAAGACGCCGAGGGCAAATCCGGGTCAGCTTAACCAATCCAGTAGATTAGCGAATGGTTTGGTCGTTGGTGACATTTTCAGGTTGGTTCATGGGTGAGCCAAAACGGGGTGTTACAAGGTTTATGAGTACAAGGTGCAAGTGAGGGAGGCCTTGGTGTTACTTGTAAGTTGTACAAGTTGGTTATCATAGTGAAGTTACGAAGGCCTACCTAAACAACGGACTTGATGGGGCAAAAGGAGAGGATGCACTAAGTTGGAAACCTCTTGAAAAATTGTTTGTATTTTCTCTCTTCTCTTTTCTCTTGTATTTATTTGTTTACTCACTTATTTGCACACTTATGTAACTCCCTTATATTTGACTTGTTCACTATTGAGAGTTAAGTAATACAATATTCTATGCCACTTTACTATTTTTATGGTTTGACTTGTTGACCAACATAAGTAGTAATTTGAAAGAAAACTTGTTGTGCCTCACACACTCAGTCTATATAATTGAGTTCATATTATCGCTATTTGCCTTGCTCATCTATTGGTTGCGCTTGTTGCTCGTGAACTTATGCTTACCTTGATTATCTTTTCCTTATGCTCAATTGGAGTATATCTTAATTGTGCTTAAAATTGTTTAAATCATTTATGTTATCTTTGTCCAAACTTGTGATCTATATAAGGCCTTAAAAGTTTGTTGGTGTCTAACTACTTTTACTAAGTGCTTATAGTTAGCTCTTACTCACATTAGGTTCACCTTCAATATTCATGTGGAAGACCAAATGAGGGGGCTAGTGGCTTAGTTGACCATAACCCCCTTACTTGAAGAATTTCTATGATCAGTATTGATGTGTGATTGTGAAATTAGGTAGTAGGTGGTGGCTAAGATGACCATAGTGCCACCCTCACCCCCTGGCCCATCACTCACACACACCTAATTACTATGTTGCCAATAGTGCATGAGAGGATTTCACCCTCTTGACTCAAGTTGGTTTGATTCAGTTAGATCTAATATGAACTAAGTTGATTTAGTAATCGAATGTTATTTGTATCTGATTATTTGGTTAATATTTATATTGGACTATTTATTTGACCATTTGATGTGCTGAGTAGACTGATGTGTCTGTTATTATTTGAGATGCATCTGTTATTTTATTTGTATTTTTGGAACAATTTATGACATGCATGCTTATCAACACGGCTGTATTGAGTCATGCAATGCAGCCATTTATTGAGATTTTTGGACAATAGGGTATCTGAATGACTTTGTTGAAGATGCGACTTTGATATGCCTCGTCGTTTTGGGTCTGATGGTATATAATATGTATACCTATTTTTGAACGGCTGTGTGTGACAAGCATTTTTAGGCAGCCACGTGTCAAGCATTGGAGGGCTGCTCAAAATGGTAAAATTACATTTGCCCCTCCCTCACCTGATCATATTCCCAGTTTTCCTCTCACCGATCGTGTATTTGAAGCGTTGTCCGACCATCTGTACACCGCTAGTAGGTCATCGCCGGTGACGCTGGAACCGCCGATCAACTAGCCACCATTCTGGCTGCCATTTCCAATGAGCCCCACCATCCACAGCTTGGCCGCCTTGCTCATGGTCGTATGACACCGCTAGGACCTCCTCCGCTGCCAATTTTTCCACTGACTTGACCGCCATGTCACAGTGGATCATTGGTCATCAGTGGGGGAGACTAAGGTTAGGGCTCACACATATATACCATGCATATGCATGCAACAAATGGACCAGGCATGCAACTCGATCGGGTAGTGACCAAACTAAAACTAAAATCATCAGGCGAAGGCCTGGGTTTTTCAGAGTAGCCATCATACTAGATAGTTGCCCTAATGGATTCCAGCTTAGTACATCACCGACCACATTAGCTTTTCTCGAATGATATGCAGTGCTAAAATCATAATATTTGATGTTCTCTAACCATCTTATTTGCCTCAAATTCTGATCTTGTTGTGTAAAGATATACTTAATGCTTTTATGATCTTTAAATACCTCAAATTTTGCTCTTTACAAATAATGCCTCCACACCTTTAGTACAAAAACAACCGCCACTAATTTAAGATCATAGGTTGGGCAATTCTTTTCATGCTCGTTTAGTTGTCTAGAAGCATATGCAATCATCTTTCCCTGTTGCATTAAAACTGCTTCATATCCTTGATTAAAAGCATCAGTATAATTGACAAAACGTTGTACACCTTATGACAATGTCAAAATAGGAGCTATAGTCAAACAATTATTCAAAGTTTGAAAACTCTCTTCACACCTAGCACTCCATATAAATTTCTTGCCTTTCTTTGCCAAAGAAGTTAGTGAAATTGCAATAGGAGAGAAATTCTTAATAAATTTCATATAATATCCTGCAAGTTCAAGAAAACTCCTAACTTCAGTGATACGCCTTGGTTCTTTCCAGTCCATAACTACATCTACTTTAGAAGGATCTACAGACACTCCATATTCTATTATTATGTGATCTAGGAATAAAACTTCATTCATTCAAAAGTCACATTTGCTGAACTTGGCAAAGTGTATTCTTTCTCAACACTTCAGTGTCAATCTCAAGTGCCTTTCAAGCAATTCCTCATTGTCTGAATATATCAAAATGCCATCTGCAAAGACAATTATAAACTCAGCTAAATACTCATGAAAAACACAATTCATCAAATCTATAAAAGTAGTTGGAGGTTAAATCTAAAGGCATGACCAAAAACTCATAATGATCTTACAGAGTTCAAAAACCACTTTTTGATACATCATCTTCCTTGATTCTCAACTAATGATACCCACATATCAAGTCGATCTTGGAAAACACTCAGGCCATTTCAATTAATCAAACAAGTCATCTATCCTTGGCAATGGATACTTGTTCTTAATTGTTACTTGATTCAAAAGCTAGTAATCGATACATAACCTTAGGGAACCATCTTTTTTCATGACAAACAACTCCGGTGCTCCCCATGGTGAAACGCTTAGCCTTATGAACCCCATGTCAAGCATCTCTTTTAGTTGCACTTTCAATTCTTGTAATTCAGCTAGAGCCATTCAATAAGGTGCTTTGGATAATGGAGCACTACCCGACAACAAACCCATAGAAAACTCTAATTCTCTTTCGAGTGGTAACCTTGGCAATTCCTCTGGAAATACATCTAAATATTAATTCACCACCCTCAGATTACATGGATCAATCTTGTAACACCCCAAATCCGATTCACGCTCGTGAATCTAATTAGTATGTAATAGGCCCCAGTTAGGTCGGCTAACCCAAACTCAACTCATGCGGATCTAATCTCGGTGTTTTAAGATGAAGATATAACTCATGCATGGATAAATGTACAAAACCCTAACATGATACGACATGGATGACATGCAAACTAATTTACACACCAACAACAATTGCGATAAATCAATAAAAATCCCATAAAATAAAACAAACACCGCAACATCATAACGACATGCTCTATAACTAACAACCCACCCAAAATGCCTGTAATGTGTTCTAATGTGGTAAACGACCTAAAACTAATACTATGATCCACTATATATAAAAATAAAAAAATAACTAGCATACTCTCATATATTCTGATAACTCATTCGTTTCTGCTGTGTTCATGACGTTATCATCATATACTTGGGTACGCATGACCCTCATGGCTCATACATGCGACCAGCGTTGGCTCAGTACACGTGTCCTGAAATATACTCAACTCGAAAATAATGGTTGAACCAATCAGTTCTGAATAAAAATTATGGGTTTTACAATCTTCCCCTCCTTATAAAAATTTTGTCCTCAAAATTTCAACTCAAAGGAGGTTCTATTGAACTAGTACCTGGAAGCTAGGATACACTTGTATCCTCTACTGCTTCAAGAGTCATAGACATCCTCACTGATTGTAGTGGTGCCGACATGGACAATCCTGCTAGTGATGTTTACAATATCAAACTTTCTCGATTCTATACTTCTTGTGCCTATTCTAACATTTTCATCGTCATTCTCTTCTATCTTAATCCTTACTGTTGTATGTGCCTATTTTGACATTACCATCATGATTCTCTTCTGTTCTGATCCCTACTGCTAACTCAACGGGAAACTTAGATCACCCCTAAGGGCTTACTGGGTTGGTCAAGTAGATACTCTAGAGTATTGCACGGTTTTAATCTAAGCTATATCTAGGAAGACTACAACAAGGGCAAGGCCTACCTACTAACATCTACCCATATCTCTCTGAACCTCATCTAAGTGAAAGTCAACTACATGTACTCTCAGGAAACTCTATTCCTGGTCATACAACCATTCTAAGGTGTGCTATGAGTCTCCTGTTAGGTCGGGTGTATAGATTAAGGAGTTACATGGCTCACTGTCGCTAGTCTGGATCCAACTCTCGGGTATTCCTACATAAGGAACGGGACTGCTCATTGGGTCCTAGTTTACTTAGTCCTAAGTCAAGTATCTCACTCTATTCTATAAGAGAACAAGGATAGCTGCTATAACTCTACTGTATACTATGGCTATGGTGGCTATTTATACAACCACTAACTGCTGCTGAAAGGAGCTTTTTGTGATAGCATGGAGGCAAGAACACCTGTACATACACAACGTGTCTCAAGGAGTATGTAACATACTCTGCATGGGACTGTAGAGTCTGCATCTGGTTGTGGTATGTGCTCTAGTCAATGTATACTCATCTCAATCTTTTGGATAAACTAATAGTAGAACTGACATATCTAGAGGGGTGAGTAGAAATTCTCAAGTGAAAACTCCACTCTGTCTAACATCCCTGTTTATAGGAAAGGAGATTAAATCTCATGAAAATTTGGTCACACTACTTAAGGACTCTCAATAGGTGCTATCTCATTCTCACATGTGGGACCTGACGCCAGGTAAACGGGGGATCTATTAGGCTAAGAAAAGCCTACTACATTGGTATGTCACTCTGATCTATGGTAAGGTCAAGGTATCATGCAAGTGAGAGGGAGATGAAATCCCTATATAGCATACTGGGTGGCCAAAACATCGGTAGGTTTATGGACTTGTCTCTAAGGTCACCACGATTTACTATGCCACAGGTGATCAGTCTGTAGAACAACCAATCAATGACGAGCCTCAAAAATGGCTCCTAAGTGGCTCTAGTTCAATCAACTAATAGCAGACACATGTTTCTTGATATCATACTAGTCACGCACTTCTAAATGGGCGGGGTTCAAACGACCCAAAGAACCATTGTCTTCCCTCAAGTCTCGCGGACTCATAGTGAGGTTTGACATGTGTCTCGTCCGCTCTTCTGTGGTGTGTGACATAACCATCCCGTATGGATTTGTAGCACTAATCTTGACTCACATGACTACTACCACTGTGGTAGACTCTCAAGCAAGGCTATCTATCAAGATGGGCATACACTGGTATCGGTCTATCTCGTCAGCATGGTTTGTCCCGTCTGAATTCCCTATCTGCATCATCACTCTCAAGCTGGGGTGAAATCATCATCATATGATCGTTTTGCAAACATCTACTTGCACTATAACCCTAATCAATATCATGAAGGTACCTCTATACTCAGGGCAAGGTTTAACCCTATGGTTCAAGGTGAGAACCTAATCATGATGGCAAAACATAAGGGAATCGCTATCTCTCGGAAAGACTCTTCCTCACTAACCCTCTATCTATGCCCAATACTCTAATATAAGTCAACCTCCTATCTCTAGCTGGCCAATTGCTAAATGGGTTAAATTAAGTGTGTGATCATCTACTCACCATCTTATTTGTGTATGCCAGTTGTGGGTCCATGGATGTACTATCATGCAATTTGAACGATCTGATCATTGTGACTATCCCATCTGGAGGTCATACAGTCATGTTTTCTGACTCTCTCCATTCACATCCTTATGAGACTATCACTAATAATATATGATGGTGTTATCTTGCAATACACATCTGACCCAAGGGTGTCAGGTCAAGACAATGATTGCAAGAGATCTTATGAAGTCGGATCTTATGCCATCTCATCAAAATAACCTCCATTTTCCTAACTCTTCTATTTTCTACTGACGGCACTGTAACTGTATCTTGCTCCTCAAATTCTGGCCCTACTCAGCTCTGAAATTTGTGACATGCGTTCACTAGGCAAGACTCAAAATCCTTCAAATAGCTGTCCTCAGGTGGTGCGAGATAACAACTTGGCCCTGGCTTAAGCTCTAACTACTCCACTTGGTCGGCGGTTGAGCAATACACAGACGGTAGTAGTGCATACTCGGTTGGTGGTAGTGCATCTCGGACGGCGGTTGTGCACCTCGAACGGTGGTTGTGCACTCGGTCGGCGATTGTACAACTCGGTTGGGGGTTGTGCACTCGGTCGATAGTTCTGCACTCGGTTGAGAGTTATGCACTTGGTTGGCAGTTACGCACTCGGTCAGTGGTTATGCAACTCAGTCGACGATAGTACTATCTAGATGCTAAGAATCTGATCCTGATCGTATACATCGTAAATTCACTACTGTCTCTGACATATCTTGGCTGCTAACAACTCGGGTCAGGTTGTCCAACCATGCATGTCTAATCCATAAGGGTTTGGATCATGGTGCTAACACATGTGATGGTAAACCTATGCTGAACCCACTCTAATCTCCTGAAATATGGAGTGGCTGCTTCTATCAGTGCTGATTAGCCTTCAAATGATAACCACTAATTTGGTGCCTTATCTCCGGTGGAATCCTATCAAATATCTGATCTCGTAGGCAATGGTGGTCCTGATCTTTTCCTCATCATATCGAGACCTCTGTCTAGCAAAGAGAAGCCAAAACTACTACCCGTAGGTCATCAACTAGTGGAAGGGGGAGATGAGGTGAAGTGCCCATCGAACTATCGATCCACCTCGCTACTCATCCTCATTCATCACTATCTTCTAGAAGTGATCCATCTCAAGTCATTTGACCAACTCTCATCTATGCTCCATGTACTTCAATGTCTTCATTGGCATAATCACAGCCCTCATCCTTAGGATTTCTCAAAGGCACTCGGTGGTCTATCTTATGTGCTAACTAACTTGCCAATATCTCTATACTTCAAGCTCCTTACTGTTGCCCCTTTTCTTTTTAACTCATTCCCACAATGTACACCATGTCCCATGGAAGCAGGATTAATGTGGTGACATGCAAAACACGAACAGGTGGACACCATGACTCATCCAAATCTCTTATGAGATGGACAAAACTGGTGGGTCTCTAAGCCCATCATGACAAGCCTGTCAAATTCCTACAAACATCAATTGACAACTGGATCTGGTATAAGATGGGATCTTATACCTATTCTATCTCTCCCAGCACCACAACATGCCATGCCCCCATCTAACTAACCAACAATCTGATATCATGAAAAAAATCCATAAAATTGGCCTGTCAGCTCAACTAAGGTCAATTGCATGTAGTTCTGATCAAGCCCTAAATACACTGTGATGTAACTAACTTATGAAAAAAAATTTGCATGTAAAGAAAATAAATAGAAACATACCTGCCAACTTGACTCAGAGCAGTCTTTGCAGACACATCACCTATAAATGTATCTTTCATCTTAATCAACTGAGAGTGGCTTTGATACCAATTCCGTAACACCCCAAATCTGGTTCACGCTCATGAACCGAACCAGCATGTTACAGGCCCTGGTTAGGTCGGCTATCCCAAACCCAACTCATGTGGATCTAATCTCAGCATTTTAAGATGAAGATATGACTAGCCATGCATGGATGAATGCACAAAAGCCTTACATGATACTACATGGATGACATGCAAGCTAACTTACACACAAACAATAATTACAATAAATCAATAAAAATTCTAAAAATAAAACGAACAGAGCCTCCCCTAAAAGTGCAATTAGGGGCCACCCTGTCAAAATTATATATATAAACATATGCAAATATGCATTTATATATCAAACAACTTCATTCACACCAAATCTAATCTGTTGAAAACTCATTTTAAAGCATGGGTCTCAACCCACCTATGCAGTCTATTCACATTTCACATCATATCATTATGTTTAGCATTTGATCACATCATATTACCATATCTTGGCATCTAATCAAATCATCTTCAATATAATAACATCATAAACAAAAATATTAACCACTCTATCAACTGACGTGTGTGCAAGCGACATCAGTGCTCCTCCGTCCACACTGGCACATCCAACTCGTGATTATCACCTACATGTAGTATAAAACCATGTCAGTAACAAGTAGCTATCAGAGCAAACTCTCATATGAAAGAAAAACCATTCGTATACTTCTCGTGAACTCTCTGAAGGGCACCTACTGAGGAGCCACTGGGCTGCAAAGCCAGTAGCATCCCGACCTGTCTGCTTTGCTGATGCCTCTTACGGCATCTTTCTCATTTCCTTTTTCTCTGGTCCAACGAGACTACATGTATATCCTAAGCCCTCCCCTTACCTCCATAATTCTCCTGGCCTTGACTATGAAGGCCGAGTACTCTCAGACAGTTGCCATTAGTACCCTTTGAACCACAAGTCCAGACATGCGTTGTACTAAACAATACCCATAAACCTCCATGTTCTCCAGGTGTGATGAACTCAAACATGGAGCTGTTAGGATCCCTTTGGATTGGAATACTCTACTCACTAATCTAGAGCCCGCTTTGATTGTCACGACATCCGCTTATGATACGTGCATTCGGTTTCTCCATCTCTCGTCTCACTGAAAACTCAATAAAATTATATATATAGGCATGGGAAGGGATTTATATAATAGGCCGAAGGCAACTTGTGGTGGATCTTGTTTTTGAAATCATCCTTAAGGGATCTCATCCTCGAGGGTTTATTAATTCGGAAAACTGTTCGGCTAAATAGCCCGAGTTAAGTGGGATCCGATGAAATGCCACTTAACCCATCCTGCAAATAATAAAATAAACATAAAATAGAAGAGAGCATAAAATAGAAATGGGTCCTAAACGGACCTGGTAGAAGCTCCAAGCGTGTCATCACGCCTAGGCGGCGAGCTCCTACTCCGTACCTACACATCAATCTAGAAGCTAACGCCCGCTAATTGAATGATGCATCAACTCAACATGAACATCACACACAACACAATCATATCCATCACAATCAACAATCATCAATGTGAAGTAATTCTAACTCATCCTATTCATACCAATTTTATTACGTTTTTCTAAGCTACGTTGCAATCAATTAGCATGCTCAAATTTAATTTACTTAATTAGATCACTAACATTAATTCACTATTAATCACATCATGCAACTTATCACTTCATCTATAATTAAGTGTTAATCAATCCTAACATGTTGTGCTAACAATCATCAATTTTAAATAATTAAATCAGAGGTAATTATACCTCTCGTCATCAAAAATCGGCAACATCTAGGGTTTTGTCACGTGTCTCGGAGCTCAAATTCGGTGCTTGTTAGCATCCGAAGTTTGATCGGGTTTGAATGGATGATCTCCGCAGAAGATCCTGCGAATTCCAGCGAATCCAGTTTTTCGGTAAGGTTCTAGTAGTTTTCCAATAGGTTCCGGTGGTTTTTTGGCAGTTTTCCAGCAGTAGTCGCTGGCAGCGTCTACTAGCGGGATAGCGGTCATATTGGGTACCGTTGGAACCGGCTTGGCGAGCCCGATGCGTCTACAACCTCAACGTGGTTGGAGGAGGTGGTGGCTCACCAGAAAATGGCTGAAACAGTAACGGTGGCGATGGTGGGTGACTAGATCTGGCTGGCTTGGGCGGCGATGGTCTCTGCTCCGGTCGGTGAGGGTCGTGGGTTGGTCGAAGGTGCCAAAGCGACCACCCGATTGTGGCGGCAAGAGTCACTGGCGGCGGAATCAACGATGTGAGCGCGTAGCTAGGGGCAGCGATTCCAGCGTCACGACAGCCAGAGAGTGGCCGGGGTTGGTCAGGGCAGCACGACAACGCCGCTGCAGGGCTTGGCGGCAACGATTGGTGATAGGCCAATGTCGGCGGCGGTGGCAACGACAAACAAAAGGGATGGTGCGGCAAAGGTTTGGGGAAGAAGATGGGGGGAGGAAAGGGCTCGGTGGCAAACTCGTAAATATTACTTGACTCCTCTCCAGCTCGAGTCAAGAATAATAACTAAGTTGTAGAAAATCCAAAAAGAAAATCGGGAAAAATCCCATAAAATAAAACAAACATTGCAACATCATAATGACATGCTCTATAACTAACAACCCACCCAAACTGTTCATAACACGTCTTAACACTCTAAACAGCCTAAAACTAATTCTATGATCCACTATATAAATATAAACAAAATAACTGGCATACTCTCGTATATTCTGATAACTAATTCTTTTTTGTTGTGTTCATGACGCTATCATCATATACTTAGGTACATGACCCTCATAGCTCATACACGCGACCGGCATCGGCTCATTACACGTGTCTTAAAATCGAATCGCTCAGTACACAGTCAAACCGACCGGTTCTGAATATAAAACCCTGACTTGAATCGCGGGTTTTACAAATCTCTTGCTGATCTCCTTGAGCTTCTACCACAATTGCTAAGCCTTGACATCCTTATTGAAGATATTTAGTTGTTTTTATATAAGAAATGATGCATGGATGATTTTCAATTTCTTCCCGTGAAAGAGTAATTGCTTACCCTTCTTTCTGAAGACAAGTACACTTTCCTCTTTTGCAATCTATGATGGCGCGGATTCGATATAACCAATCCATCTCTAGAATTACACCAATTCCTACAAAGTGATACATTGCAAAATCCCACACTATTGATTTCCCTTGTATGTACAAGAAGATAGGTTCTAATTATTTATCAACTAGTGTTTTCTCCCCATTATGTGTACTCACAATCAATTGTGAATTAAGTATTCTAGGTTTTACATTTACTTTCCTCACCATTCTATATGATATGAATGAATGCATGCAACTAGAATAAAAAAACAATAAAGCTGAAACTCTTTGTATAAAAATCATAACCTAAACAAGATTGAATGAGCCGCACCCCCTGCATTCATCGCATTCAACTTGGTTGGTACCACCTTTTCTTCCTTATCTTTTGGGTAGTTCCTATTGATATGGCATTGTTCTCCACAAGCAAAATATTTTGGGTTGCTCTTCCAACACTCATCATGCTTCTTGTTGCAAGTAGGGCAAATCAGTTTCTCACGCTTGACTTGCTGATTATCTTTATTCTTTCTCTTCCCAAAGTTGTTTTGACCACTTTTTGAGCTTGTTGGAATTGGTTTGTTGCTCCTTTGTTACCCCATTATTGTTCTTATCCTTGTTCTTCTCCTTCTTTGAAGTGGTCCATATTGCTCATCCAAAACTTCCTCAGAAAGGCATGCTATCTCCACAGCTTCAACTAAAGTTTGGGGCCTTTGATTTACCACTCAAGAGTAAATCTCAATCCCAAACAAACTGTTTTCACAGGCTTTTTCATAAGTACACAACCCTGGTGCAAACCTCTCTAGCTGAATAAAATTCTGTTCATAATCACAAACAAACATATCCCCTTGCTTCAAGTTAGACAAATCCCTAGACTTTTATTCCCTCAACTATTCTGGGAAGTACATCACATAAAAACTTCCATGAATTCTAACCAAGTGATAGTCTTGAATATTCTTCCAACAAAATCAGTCCTCAATACCAAATCCCACCAAAAAGCAGCAACATCTTCAAATACGCCAAAAGCAAGCTTCACCCAATGTGCCTCTAGAACTTCCATAGCCTTAAAGGATTTTAGCATATTCAACGTCCATGCTTCAGCCTTTTCCACGTCAATTGTTCCTTTAAATACCTTAGCTCCATTTTCAATGAACTTCTCAATAGTATAAGAATTCCTCCAATAATTCTCAACTACTTCTGGTGGTACTTCTGCAGCAAGAAGGTGAATTAGGAACTGGAACAAATGACACTACTTGTGGATTTGGAGGATTAGTTGGTTGTTGTCCACCTTGAGCATTCTCCACATTTGCCCCTTGATTTCCAACTTGATTGGCTAATAGTTGAGTAATAGCAGCTTGAGTGGCTTAAATCCCTTGAGCCATTGCATTGATATTTTTATTCATATTTTGTATCTCTCCTTGTTGAGCCTAAATTTGAACCTGCAGCTGAGCATTCTATTGTTGCATCTTTTCTTGGAGCTGTTGATTGGTAATTTTGTTCCTAGCCATCTAGATACAACAACAAGATGAGAAACGTTTCTCTGAGATTTGTTAGTCTAAACCTATTAGTCTATCTTTTAAGGGATGAGGTACATACTGAATGTTTCAACAAGGTAAACTTCTTAAAAGTATACATGTGGAAATTGATCGAGCGAGCTTAGATACCAGCTACAACGTGTGGCCCCTTTTCATATTAAAAAAATCTAAGGGTTGAACCATTACTTAATAAAATAATAAAACAATACAAGTGTATCATGAGTGTAACACTCCAAATCTGGCTCACTCATGAACCGAACCAGAATGTTACGTGTCACACGATATAAGTCAGCTAACCCAAACCTAACCCAAATCTACTCTCAGTGTTTTAAGATAAAAGATAAATATCCTTATGCATGCATGAGATATAAGGAACCCTAAGAGGATACTACGTAAATGACATCACAAAAAATTCACACTAAAAAATCATTCAAATTGCAATAAGTGATAAAAAATTCTAAATTTAAAACGGACAGACTTACCCTTAAAAGTTAAATAAGGGGTTAACCTATCAAAACAACAATATATAAATGTAAATCACATCATATAAATTTATTTCATTTCATAACATATTAAAGTGATATCAACAAAATCTTTTAAATAAACTAGGTCTTGGCCCATCTATTTTTCTTATGGTTCACAGTTATCATATTCATAAATTAGGTCTTGACCCATCTGCTGCTCTCAAATCAACATGTATATTTCTTAACTGGGTCTTGACCCATCTGCTAAATATACTCATCATATAAAATATATTCATGAACACATATGTATCATCATGTCATTATTAACAATAGATATCACAACACATAGCCATATTCTCCATTTCATCACAACATCATAACTAAATCAAACATTCTATTGTTGGACAGATGTGTGTGCACAAGATGTCACTGCTCCTCTGTCTAGGTTGGCATATCATACACCTACTTCTTACCTACATGTATATAAAAGAAAATGTCAATAACAAATGTTAATGGTCCAGAAAAAACTATAACAAACTGGTCATGATAGCTAACCCGCTACGGCTTTGATGACTCAGTGAGAGAGGGGAAAACTGGGGGAAGGCTTTGTGGGTCTCAACCTTGGTCAGCATAGGTGGGGATGAGTGTGATCAAAGCCGGTTGACATCTGGTTTGCAGCGATGGCGGTCGCCGAGCGGCGAGTAGTGCACACCCTCCTGGTTCAACCAAACAAGGCGGCGGCTTTCTCATTCTTGAACGGTGCCTCAGATCGAATAGGGTTTGATGACAATGAGGGGGTCGACTGTAAGACGGTGGCAGCGAGGCACGTCCGGTGGTGGCGAGGCTGGCGGCACTCCCACGAAATAGAGCAAGGGTGGCGGCGAGGTGTGAATTGATATTCAGGAGATGGAGATGAAGGCGGGGTGAGCATGAGCAGTCAGTGGCGGTGTCGAGTGAGTCGCCGGAGGAAGTGGTCAAAGGGTGAGGGTGAGGTTGGCCATGGCAGTGGTCAGTGGTGACTGTGGCTAGCCAAAGAAAAGAGCTGCTGGGGAAGGAAGGGGAGGCGAAATCTGTAAAAATGCGCGTACTTATATAATTGGCTTAGGAAAGAGGCTTTTATTATAAATTTCTAGAGCTTAAGTTCGAAAACCAACAAGGGATCTCATCCTTGTAGTTTTATTAAATGTGCGTAGAAAACACAACTAAATGGCCCAACATTGTAAGGATGCAATAAAATGCCACTAGTGCCGGATGCAATAAAATGTCATTGGTGCCGTCGTACATATAAAACATGATTAAACTCGACACTCAAGGACTCAAGTAAAGAGGGAGAGTCCTACTGACCTGTGGTTCAAGCTCCAAGCGTATCTGCACATCTATGGTGAGCTCGAACTCTGATACTTACATCGGAACCCACTACTAAGTAAAACACTAACATCTCTATATGATGCATGATTGTGGTGTATGATCATATCATCAATACATCCTAATTAAAAAGACTAACTAAATAAACATATCACTAAACACACAACACGTAAATCGAGATAAAATAAAGAAAATAACTAATAACAAATAATAAATAAATAAATACATACAATTATGAATAAATATATAGATAATAAATACATTAAAATAATTAATATTCTAATCATAAAATAATAATATCATGTACTGTATACGTAAATGGCTAAACATTAGTAAATATTATTTATACTCGTGTTAGTAATCATATAAATAAATAAATAAATACATAATCATTCTATAAATAAATAAATAATTAATTATTTAATTTTAATTAATTATGAATAATAATAATTTCACAGTCATCATTACAAAATACATAATTAAATATAATTAAATAATAACATACACGTACGAACAAATAAATAAACAAATAAATACATATACAATTTAGCAAACATAATAAAACTAATATTCATAAGTAAATATAATATTAATAATATCAAACAATCATGTAAACATTCATTATATATAATACACATATAAATAAAAATAAATAAATAATAAGGAATATATAAATAAATAAATAAAATAATAGATAAAGAAAAATAATTATTACATCCATTCATGCTAAATCATGTGAATATGCATCTAAACTAACATAGAGGTTCTCGAATTACCGAAAATAGTGCAAGAACGAAAAAATGGTCGGAAAATGAGTTGAATCAAATCAAACTGAGCTGAACCAAACCAAACCGAAAGGGCTAAACCAACACGGTTTGGATTAACTGGAAAATGGGCTGGGTTGGGTAGGATGATGGACACGGACACGGACATGGCTGGCGAACTCGGGCATGAGTAGGTGGACATGGCCGTGGGTAGGCGGATGACGAACCAGGCAAACGGGTTAGGCAGAGGGCTGCCGGTTCCCATCACCGAAAAGCAGACGGCGGCACGGCAAAGGCTGCCGTCGGTCGCGTTCGAAAGAGGGAGGACAGGGAACGTCATGGCGGTGATGATCGATGGACTTCGGCCGCTGGTCGGCTAGAAAACAGCAAGAATGGGGCGGATCGCCACCGGGTGCGGCGACATCGCAGGCGGCGATCACGACCACGGTGGTGGTCAATGTTGGTCCCAAACCATAGATCTCAGCGAGGGGAAGCTGTCAGGGTGTTCGGATTGGCCAAAGGTGGCTCACCGGCACTGAAAAACTGCCCAAACGATGGCGGTGGCAGTAATGAAGAGTGATAGAAAACTCGGTTATCGATGACGACTGCGGCGGCGCCGGTGGTCGTGAGTGGCATGAATGGAAGGCTGACCACGAGGTGGTCAAGGCTGGCCATGAAGCAGTCACGGCTGCACGGAATGGGGCAGGAGAAGGGCGGGGTCTAGCCGGCGGCAACCTGAAGTGGTGGCTGCAATAATGGTGTAAAAGTTTGAAAATCATGCTAAATCTATTGGGTGGAAGATAGGGTTGAGTAGATGGCCCAGTTCTTGCCCTATGGCACAATCTAGAACTCTCACAACTTGTTCCCTAGTGGGGCCCACCTATGGGTATAGGAAATATACTTATAGATAGAAACCTCAAATCGAGCCCGTCCAAGGTCATGTGACGCTTGCTGGACTGACCATGCATGCTCAGTCATCTCACTCGACTAACTCCTAGGGTCATTGCGAACTATGGAAACTGAAATTCAATGACCTCAGCTGGAAAAAGCTAGGTTCACCCCAAGGGTCTATTGGGTGGTCAAGCGTGTACTCTAAAATACCACAGGGTACTAATTTGAGCTAACATCAAGAAAAACTATATTGGTGCGAGGTATGCATCCTAACATCTATCAATGTGACATGTCCTATTACATGTACCCTTGGGGTACTCTAATCTAGGTCCTACAGTAATACTTGGGTGTCCTATGAATCCTGCTAGTATACAGTGGACTCTAGTACTAAATAAGGGCATATGCAAATGAGCTAATGGCTCACTGTTGCCAGTCTATGTCAAACACTTAGGTGTCCCTAGAAGAGGAACAAGAATGCTCACCAAGTCCTAGCTAACTTAGTCCTAA
Source organism: Piper betle (assembly GCA_033002965.1). NCBI lineage: Eukaryota > Viridiplantae > Streptophyta > Magnoliopsida > Piperales > Piperaceae > Piper > Piper betle. The sequence continues at coordinate 30,076 of JAURVB010003448.1, forward strand.
ATCAATTATCTCACTTTGTTCCATAATGGGACAAGGAAAGCTACTATGACTCTACTGCATGCTCTGACTCTCGTAACTATCTATATGACCATTAACTGCTGTTGAAGAGGGCTCTCTATGATGGAATGATGGTGAGAATGCCTGTATATATACAACATGTCTTAAGGAGTATGAAAACATACTCTGCATGGACTTGTGGAATTTGCATCTAGTCTATAGCATGTGCGCTGGTCAATGTATACTCATCTCAACCACCTAGAAAAATAGATAGTAGGACTAATATATCTAGAAAGGTGAGTGTGAACATACTCGGGTAGAGGCTTGGCTTTGTCTAATATCTCTGGTCACATGACAAGTGAATGAATCCCTCATGAAAAATTGGTTACACTGTTCTACGACTCTAACTATGAAGTGTCTCATCCTCACATAGTCTGACATCGGGGGTGATAGGAGAGTACACAAAACTAAGAAAATTCTATTAGGTATGTATATCAATGAATATCATTCTATATGTGGTGATGTGAGGGTCTTCGTCTGAGTCATAATGGGGTAATAAAACTCTGTATATGATACTAGGTGGCTCAAACAAATGGGCAGGTCCATGGACATGTCTCTAAGATCATCATGATTAGACTCCGCCATAGGTGGCTAGCCTATGGCATAGCCAATCAATGACGAGTCTAAGAGACGGCTCCTAAGTGGCTCTAGTACAATCAACTAATAGTATGCATGTGTTTCTCGATATCGTACTAGTCATGCACTTTCAAACAGATGGGGTTCAAATAGCCCAAAGAACCACTATCTCTCCTTGAGCCTACGGGGAGTCATAGTGAGGTTTGACACGTGTCTCGTCCTCTCTTTAGTGGTGTGTGACCTGCCATCCCATACCAATTTGTAGTACTTATCTTGACTCACATGACTACTACCGTTGTGGTAGACTCTCAAGCAAAGCTTTCAGTTAAGATAAGCATACGCTGGTGTCCCTCTGTTTGGTTAGCGTGGTATGGTCTGACTAAAGTCCTTATCTGTGTCAGTCCTAAGCTGGGGTGTAGTGTTCTCCTCCGGACTAGTCTGTCATAGGCTACTTGTACTGTAAGTTCTAAGTAGTATCACGAAGGTACCTCATATACTTGAGGTAAAGGCTAAATCATATGTCTCAAGGTAAGGACCTAATCGTGCTAGCAAAGCACAAGGAAAACACTATCTCCCTAATGGACACTCCCTCGCTAAACCCATCATCTATGCGAAAATTCTAATACGAGTAAAATATCTCTCTCTCGCTAGGCCAAACTCTAAATGAGTTAAACCACGTATCTGATCATTTGTTAACCAAATGATCTGTGGAATCCTGACTGTGGGCCACATGTATGCTATTATGCTTACTAAATAATCTGACCACTATGGTCATCTTATCTGGATATCATATTATCATGTTCTCTAACTCTGTCCATGCACATCCATTTGATGACTGTCACTAACACTACCTGATGATACCTATAAGGCTGTCACTAACACTATCTTGCAATATGCATCTAACCTAAGAATGCCAAGTCAAGGCAATGGTATGCAAAATGGCTCTGCAACTCAGACAGTGGTTGTGCATCTCGGACGGTGGTTTTGTGAGATCCCTCAACTTAGTTCCACATCTAATACCTACTGGAAGAAGATCTTGTTTATAAGTGGGAATGGACTATAGATCTTTAACTTGGGTTAACCATTTTAAAGAAATGACTTAGGCCCATATTACGTTGCACTTTGGGCTGGGTCGTTACAGGTGGTATCAAAGCAACCTGGTTCCGTGTTAGATGGTGGGCTAGACTAGGGACGTTGGCTAGGCTGCCGGTCACAGGCCAGAAAGGTCGTGGGCTGGGGCTAGCAACGGGCCAAGTATATGCATTTCGGGGACGAAATTTCCTAAGGTGGGTGGATTGTGAGATCCCTCAACTTAGTCCCACATCTAATACCTACTGGGAGAAGATCCTGTTTATAAGTGGGAATGGACTATAGATCTTTAACTTGGGTTAACCATTTTAAAGAAATGACTTAGGCCCATATTACGTTGCACTTTGGGCCGGGTCATTACAGTTGTGCTATTGGGATGGTGGTTGTGCAACTCGGATGGCGGTTGTGCTACTCGGATGGTTGTTGTGAAACTCAGATGGCAGTTGTACTATACAGGTGCTAAAGTCTAATCCTGATCATGTACGTCGTGAACCCATTATTATCTCTGGCATGTCTTCCTCCATGTGTTTGTCTCATCGAAGGTAATTGCTACAACTCGACTTAGGCTATCCAACCATGTGTGCCTGATCCAGAGGGGTCAGGATCATAGTGGTGACACGTACTATGGTGATCCAATGTTGAGCCTACACTTATCTCCTAAAATCTGGGGTGATTGCTCATATAAACATTGATTGGTTCTCAATAGCCATCATTGATCTGGCCCTGGCAGATTGAGTGACATCTGGTCAACCATGTAATATATGGTAGGTAATCTCGACATTCTCAATGTGTTCATGCCTCTATCTATTGAAGAATGGCCAATAACACTGTCAAGACAGATATAAACTAGTGGAAGAGGGGAGGCAGTGAAGTGTCCATAGTACTATAGATACACCTCGCTACTCATCCTCATCCATTGCTATCTCATCTAAGTGGTCCATCTCAAGTCATCTATCCAAACTTTCATCTGTGCTCCAAATACCTTAGTGGCTCCACTGTCATAACTACATCCTTCATCCACAAGGATTTGTCTGAAGGTCAATTTCCCCTACTATAGACCTCGAACTATGCCTAATGGATCTATTTAAAGCACTCGATGGTCCACTCTCATATGTGACAAAACTATCTGAGTATCTCCATACTCCAAGCTCCCTATTGGTGTCATCTCTGATGAATCTGTCCACAATGTGCACCATGTCCCAAGGAAGGACTGATGTGGTACTTGCAAAAGATGGACAAGTGTTGCAATGTCCCCAGTGCTCCAAATACTCCTAGTCACTATCCAACTCAACCCCTGTTAACTTAACATGTGGACACTATTAGTGGTCCAAATCTCTAGCACATATAAAGACAAGGAACGTCTCTAAGCTTATCATGACATCATGTGAGATCCATACTGGCAACCACTAAAATTATGATCTCATATCCATCTCATCATTTCTATAAACACTGAAAACAAATACCAAATGAAATTCTTGTCGACTTGGCAAAGGACAGCTCCATACACTTGGCTCAAAACAAAAGTCTTCCATCTCAATTGACCAAGATATCGCTCTGATACCAATTTGTAGCACCCTGATTTTGGTTCACCTAAGAACCGGATCAAAAATGTTATGATCGAGTCGAGTCATGTTTAATATTGTTGGTTAGTAAGATTCGATCGATAAAATAGAGTCATGATAATGGAAGGCATTGTCAAATAACCATCAAAACACATCAAATATAAGCAATTGGAAGAAAGTAAATACAGTGTTGAGCTCAAGTATGTGTAGCGTTTATTTATCCTCCCACCAAAGTCGACTCAGGATTTGCACGACCTACATATATTATATGAAAACCGTCAGTAACGAATGTTACTAGTCCAAAAAATAACTAATACAATCTGGCAAATGGGTATTCCATTACCCATGAAAACTTATGAAATTTCAAGATAGCTTCACACTAGGCAGTAAGCAAACATATTTAAACAATTGCCGGCTTGCATGCACGGCTCATAATCATATTCATACATAAATACAGCACTTACACCCTCATACCTTCCACATCACCCGCCACGGTACTCGAGTGACCAAAAGGAACAGTTAAGTTAGTGCAACATATTCCAGAAATGCGCTGCATTACACAGTACCATCATACACCGCACTACCTCATGGTTTGAAGGAGTACTAGTGCGATTCATACATATCTCCATTCCGCTCACTCTCTTATTCATAAAATCCATAAAAATGCATGTACTTATATAATAGGCTAAGGAAAGAGGCTTGTATCATAAATTTTTGGAGCTTATGTTTGAAAACCAACAAGGGATCTCATCCTTCTAGTTTTATTAAACATGGGTAGAAAACATAACTAAATGGCCCGACATCGGAGGAATGCAATAAAACGCCACCGGTGCCATCACTATGTATAAAACACGATTAAGCTCGACACTTAAGGAGTCAAGCAGAGAGGGAGAGTCCTACGGACCTACGGTCCAAGCTCCAAGCGTATTTGCACATCTATGGTGAGCTCGGATTCCGAAACCTACATCGGAACACACTACTAAGTAAAACATTAACATCTCTATATGATGCATGATTGTGGTGTGTGATCATACCATCAATACATCCTAATTAAAAATACCATACTAAATAAACATACCACTAAACACACAACACGTAAATCGAGACAAAATAAAGAAAATAAATCATAACAAATAATAAATAAATAAATACATACAATTATGAATAAATAGATAGTTAATAAATACATAAAAACAATCAATATTCTAATCATAAAATAATAATATTATGCACTATATATGTAAATGGCTAAACACGGGTAAAAATTATATATACTCGTGTTAGTAATCATATAAACAATTCAATAAATAAACAAATAAATAAACAATTTTTTAATTTTAATTAATTATGAATAATAATAATTTTATAGTCATCATTAATGAATACATAATTAAATATAATTAAATAATAACATACACGTACGAACAAATAAATAAACAAATAAATACATATACAATTTAGTAAACGTAATAAGACTAATATTCATAAGTAAATATAATATTAATAATATCAAGCAATCATGTAAACATTAATCATTTATAATACACATATAAATATAAATAAATAAATAATAACGAATAAATAAATAATAAATAAATAAATAAATAAAATAATAAATAAATAATAAATAATTATAACATCCAATCATGTATTTATAATTGTTATTAATTATTGAGTGGTCATGATTTATGTACGTATTTATTATTGCTGTTGATTGTTGTGTGGTTATGATTATGTATGTATTTATGATTGTTGTTGATTGTTGAGTGGTTATGTTTATGTATGTATTTATGATTTCTATTGACTGTTGAGTGGTTATGATTATGTATGTATTTATGATTGCTTTTGATTGTTGAGTGGTTATGTTTATGTATGTATCTGTGATTTCTATTGATTGTTGAGTAGTTATGTTTATCTTTGTATTTATGATTGTTGTTGATTGTTGAGTGGTTATGTTTATGTATGTATTTATGATTGCTGTTGGATTGTTAAGTGGTTAAGATGTATCCGGTTTTGATATTTGTTTGTATGACTAAGTCTATTGTGTGTATGCTCTTGTTATATGTATTTATGTTTGATGTTGTTATTTTTATCTATTTATTATGATTATGATTTATTGTGATGTTACGGTGAATTTATTTCTATAATTATTTAACTCTAGTATGTTTTGTCTATTTCAAATAGTCTTATGATTCATTGATTTGTTAAGTTATGTATGTATTTATGAGTATTGTTATTTGCGAGTAGATGACTTATTTGTATTTCTGAGTGTGTATGTATATTATGAGTGTATGACCTTTCTATGTTTCAAGTTTTCATGTATACTTATGTATGATGACGTTTTTGTACTGCAAACAGAAAGAAAAAAATTTGTGTGATGTGATTTTTTTATATATGTGAGTATGTGTGCTTTTCTTTGTATAGATAGTATGTTATCTTTTTGTGTAAGTGTATGTGCATTATTTTTTGATTGTTATGTGATTTTCGATAGCTTACGCAAGTGGGTATGGAAGTGATTTCTTGACAACCTTCGCAAGTGGGTATGGAAGTGATTTTTCAACAACTATATGCAAGTGAGTATGGAAGTAATTAGGTTATGAAAATGTAGGATAGTGAAATTAATTAGTTGTGTTATGATTATTGTATGTATTTATGATTGTTGTTGAATGTTGCAGTGGTATATGTTTATGTATGAATTTATGATTGTTGTTGAATGTGGAGTGGTTATGTTTATATATATATTTATGATTGTTTTCTGATTATTAAGTGGTTATGATTATGTATGTATTTATGATTGTTGTTGATTATTGAGTGGTTATGTTTATGTATGTATTTATTATTGCTATTGATTGTTGAGTGGTTATAATTATGTATGTATTTATGATTGCTTTTGATTGTTGAGTGATTATGTTTATGTATGTATTTGTGATTGCTGTTGATTGTTGAGTGGTTATGATTATGTATGTATTTATGATTGCTGTTGATTGTTGAGTGGTTATGTTTATGTATGTATTTATGATTGCTGTTGATTGTTGAGTGGTTATGATTATTGTCTTGAAATTTTTTGTCTAAGTTGTATGCTTAGTAGTTATATTATGTTTAACATCTCATTTTGATCTTTTATTTACGACTAAGATTTTTGGGATGTTACTGGGAATGTCAACACCCAAAAATAACTTGGGTATTTTGTCTCAAAATTAGTCTTAAATATTTATTAAATAAAGGTATATATTTATAGATTTATTTTATAAGGTTATATTTATGGATTGATCTATAATTGTATTGATTGATTGTGTGTATGTATTCATGATTTATGACTTTTTGTATCTCGAGTGTATGTATTTACGAGTGATGACTTTTCATATTTCAAGTGTATGTATTTATAAGTGATGACTTTTTATGTTCGTTTTCATGTCTATATAAGTATATCTTTCTCAAACAGAAAAAAGAAAAATTTGTTGGTGTGTGTTTTTTTATATGAGTATGTATGTTTTTTTGTATGATATGAGTATGTTATCTTTTTGTGTAAGTGTATGTGCATCATTTTTTAGTGTGTTATGTGTGATTTTCGACAACCTACGCAAGTGGGGATGGAAGTGATTTTTTGACAACCTACGCAAGTGGGTATGGAAGTGATTTTTGACAACATACGCAAGTGGGTATGGAAGTAATTAGGTTATGATAATGAGAAAGTGAAATTAATTGTGTTATGATTATTTATGTATTTATGATTGCTTATGATTGTTGAGTGGTTATGTTTATGTATGTATTTATGATTGTTGTTGATTGTTGAGTGGTTATGTTTATGTATGTATTTATGATTGCTGTTGATTGTTGAGTGGTTATGTTTATGTATGTATTTATGATTGTTGTTGATTGTTGAGTGGTTATGATTATGTATGTATTTATGATTGTTGTTGATTGTTGAGTGGTTATGTTTATGTATGTATTTATGATTGCTTGTTGATTGTTGAGTGGTTATGATTATGTATGTATTTATGATTGTTTTGATTGTTGAGTGGTTATGTTTATGTATGTATTTATGATTGCTGTTGATTGTTGAGTGGTTATGATTATGTGTTTGATTATATGATTGCAGTTCATTGCTTAAGTTGTATGTTAGTAGTTAAATTGCTTATTAACATCTCATTTTGACCTTTTATTAGACCCTAAGATTCTTGGGAAGTTACAGGTATGTAACACCCAAAAATAGTTACGGGAGTGTATGTATTTATGATTGTTCTTTATTGTTGAGTGGTTATATTTTTGTTTGTATTATGATTGCTGTTCATTGTTGAATGGTTATTATTAATCTTTTGAAATTTACTTCCGCTAAGTTGTAAGTTAATAGTTAAATTTATGTTTAAGAATATCTAGGTATAAGAGCGAACCCAGTTCCATCTTGGATTCATAGGGATCTAAAACCTATTGGGGTCCAATTTCTTTTATATATTTAGTTTGTGTTGTTTGTTTATGTATTTAGTATGTTTATGATTTAGGATATTTTCAAGGACAGAAAATTCTCAAATTTGGGATAATGTAACAGCCCAAAAATAACTCTAGTATTTTTCGGAATTAATCTTAAATATTATTAAATAAAGATAATATTTATAGATTTATTTCCATAAATTTTGTAGAATGACTTATCGTATTATCATATTTTTGAGTGTGTAGGTGTTCATGATTTATGACTTTTCGTATCTTGAATATATGTATTTATAAATAATGACTTCTCATAATTCAATTGTATATATTTATAAGTAATGACTTTTCATATTCGTTTTCCTATCTATATAAGCTTATCATTCTCCAATCAAAAAAGAAAAAAAAAAATTGGTGGGTGATTTGTTTTTTTTTCATATGAGAATGTATGTTTTTTTGTATGAGTGTATGTGCATCAATTTTAAATGTATTGTGTGATTTTCGACAACCGACGCAAGTGGAGTAATGAAGTAATTAGGTTATAAAAATTAGAAAGTGAAATGAGAAAGTGTAATTAATTATATTATAATTATGTGTGTATTTATGATTGTTGTTAATTGTTGAGTGGTTTATGGTTATGTATGTATTTGTGATTAATAACAATCAACAACAATTAAAAATATATATATAATCATAATATAATTAATTTCTCTTTCTCATTTTCATAACCTAATTACTTTATACCCACTTGCATAGGTTATCAAAAATTACATTTATCCACTGCGTAGGTTGCTGAAAATCTCACATAACACATTACTCATATCCAAAAAAATACATCACCCACCAATTTTTTTCTTTTCTTCTTTTTGAAAGAATATATGGCATGAAACGAGACATGAAAAGTCATCACTCATACATATACATATATCATGAAATATGAGCAGTCATCACTTGTAAATACACACACTTAGAGGTACGAAAAGTTATAATCATGAATACATACACATTCAAAATACGATAAGTTATTCTATAAACACTTATGGAATTAAATAGTATAAATATCACTTTTATTTAATAATATTAATACTAATTTCGAGAAGGAAGTTATTTTTGGGGTGTTCAGCTTTTCTCCCCATTTTTTGGTGGTTTTGCATATTTATCATTATTTCATATAGATATTGATAGAATCATGTATATCATATTATTTTTATCATTTTAATAGATTATTTAATATATTTTACTTGTTAGATCATTGCAAAATTTGATTTTTATATAAAATTTGCACCTTTATTGTTATTTGGGTTGTGTATTATTTATTTGTTGATTGTGTGCATTAAAATGATTCCCGAAACAACTAATCAAGGTTACAACAAATAAAAAATATGAACTTTATAATTTTGAATGAGTTTGAGTTGCCTCGGATTGTGTGCCAATTGCTAATTAATTTAATAAGTTACGTAATAATAATTTTCATACCTGTTTAATTTTAAAACTAACTAGCCGTGTTACCTTAATTAATTTTACAATGAAATTAATTAATTTATTAAACGATAGAAGATTTAATCAACAAAAATCATTACTTTGCACTCTTCGGTTGGGTAACTTTGACATCTCAATTTTGCTCCTCAGGAGCCAATTGAATATGTCTGATTTGACATATTTCAAGTTCCATATCTAAATTTTCCTTGGCGATCTAATCGTTAGGTTGCCAGCTAATTTGTTAATCAAATGTGATTATTTTAATAATGATTCAGATATTGCATGATTGTTTAGTATATTAGGATAACTTATGTTTAGGTGTCCAAATCCTCGAACACGCCAACATCTTTTGATATCTCAATTGAATGGGTTTAAGTCAAGATGATGTTCATAATATACTGACATCACACTAGTGATCTTAGTACATGGTGTAGTAACCTATTCAGTTTATTCACAATATTAGATTTCACTTGTGGGCACTATTATCAGACTAGATTAGATCAGTGTGTCTAGTTAATTTCCTGTTGAAGTGTGTATTTCAGCAGTTTCGACATGTTGCCTCTAGACCACGCATTGCTCCAGTGACTATCAGCTATGCCGTATTGACTATCCGCGATTATGATTTGGCTCTATTGTCCACCTACTTATGATTAGTGAGTTGTGGAGGAGTTGCTTTTTCTTTTTCAGTTTCTAATGGATAACTATTTTATCCATCTACTAGTATTAAAAATTTTCCTTATTACTTATTTGGGAGTCAGTAACACCCATTGTTGATGATGTGTTTTCTTATATTATGTAGGTGAGTAGGTTTGGCATTGGCTAGGTTGGAGTTTTGGTTGTGGGGGCGGTTGTAAGGGGGACAGGGCAGGGCCGTGCGGATCGGGCATGCCGACAGCATCGATGGAGGAGAAGGATGGGTTGTACATTGGTGAGAGAGAATGGGGGGAAGGAAGAAATAGCAAGTGGCATTCTCGTAATTAAAAGTTTACTCGCCTCTTACTCGAGTCAAAAATAATAACTAACTCCAAATAATTCAAAAGCAAATCTTTAATAATATGGAAAAATATCATAAAATATAGTACACATCGTAACATAAAAATGAGATCATAATGACATGTTCTATGACTAATAACCCACCAATTTTAACTAAGTTGAAATTTTTGTAAAGGACTGATTTGGACCAATTCAACTGAATTGATTCATGATCGATTTAGACTAATTCGATCTGATTCACTGACTCCCTCGAAAATTGATTCAGACCCCGATTCCGATTTTTACAACTATGGAATTAACATCCCAAAATTTATCAGTTTGATTTGGTTCGTTCTGTGAGCTGAATTAAGTGTTACAACTACTATGGGCAGAGATTCACGGCAAGTGAGCTCCTATAGATTGAGTTTCCACATGCCAATTGATATTGTTGGGTATAAAATCTCAAAACAATTGGAGTGAGGTTTGAACTAGAGAGGGAAGAATGTAGCTGGTAATATGTCTCTAAGTGAAGATATGGAGGTTTGTGTAGAACTCCATTAAAAGAATATCTACATCTCCACTTTCGATGAATAGACTTTTCCAAGAAGCTGTAAGGGGTAGGATAAGCATTTACCTTTATTTAGGGGGAGGATGGATGATAAGTATTCTTTCCCTAGTCAAACAAAATTTTGGGACAAAATTTCCTTTAAGGAAAGTAGAATGTAATGCCCCAAAATCTTGACTAGACAATTTGTTCCCATTAGATTCAAAAATGTATATCTCCATGTGTAGACATTAGAAAATTTTCAAATTCTATCGGTAAAAACTAGACTCATCAAGCTTTCAAAGAAAAGAAGCATCACTCAATTCGGAGTTCAGATGAGGGAGATATGATGTCAGACATTTAGATTTTGAAACATCTCAAGATAAAAACGTGAACAATTGTAAGTGTTAATCAGTCTAAACGGTCAAGATTAAACAAATATGAATTAAGTAATTCTAGGGTTTTCCTAATTACCCAAATAATTTTTATGAAAGAATAAATTAATAAGGTGTCCTGTCACGATGGTTTGTTCAAACGACAAAGAACAAATAAGAATTAGAAAATCGATCAAGTAAACAAGAAGGATCAAAGGGGGCACCACACGGTCACATGTGAACTTTGGCTTGATCTCACACTACTTTTTGATAGTCTTCTACTTTATGTATGTGACTAGTTTGACTTCATACTAATTTAAAGATTTCTTTAGTGTTGTATTTCTACAAAAACATGAAATTTGTGTAAGTAAATTTAATTTGAGCCATAAAGATGTCATGCGTCATGTCACGTTAATAAACCATACCACATGGTAGGTTGTGTCTATTAATTGTACATGTATTTATGTGCACTTCTTCAATTCCCTACACCAAGATTTATTGTCTTGTCATTTCCATGTCTTTTCATTTTTATATGAAAAACTTTGTCTTTATAAATATATCTTTCTACCCTGAATTCCAAATAATATTAATATTATCCTTCCACCTTTTGTTGAGTTTTCCCAACATTGTCGTCCGTTGGAGTTCGTCGGAATTTGCCATCAATGTTGGTTGCATGTCAACGTACCCGTATGTTAACTATACTTTGAAGTACATATTTCCATAGTCGAATTTGTGGTGAGTTATTATTCTTTTGAGTATGTTATTATTTAATCCTCTTATTTTTTCCTGACATTTGATGAAAGTCTATAACTTGTGACCAAATTTGGAACCTTGATCTTGTATACCCCCAATTTGGTTAAATCTTCTATTTTGGTTAACTCTTGCACTATTGCTTTGCCATTGTTCTTTTTCATTAATTCATGTCATATTTTTATTCATTTATTATAATCTATGAATATATATAACAATTGATTTAAATTAATGTTATCTCATTTGATCACACATGCATCATATAGATTGTGTTAGATGTTGAGGTCATTTATAAGTTGTGTGGTTCGAGTTTGCCGGTAAATTGTTTGGAGCTTGGAGACTAGGTTCGATTAGGATTTATTTTTTATTTTACGCTTATATGATGGGTTGGTTGTTTTATCGTAGGACGAGTTAAGTGGTGGTTTTATCACAACCCACTTAATTCACGTCATGTTTAATAACCCTTGAAGATGAGATCCTTGAAGTTGTTTTCGAAAACCAAAAGATCCATTGTAAGTTGCCTTCTTTCCGGAGGCTTATTAATATTATTATTCCCTACCTAAGCCTACTATTATTATATTATGTTTTCACTATTTTTGAGAGTGGTGAGATTGTTTGAAATTGATTCAGGTAAGTCCCTCTTCGAGGGGTAAGTCCCAAGTAAGACCTGTTAAGAAGTTCAGTCGTTTCATTGTCGATGAGATTGACGCAATGCTCTCCTTTCTCTTCTTGCTACATCATTTTCACCCTTGCTTCTTTTTCTCACATCTGGACAGGTTTAGGGTTATGGGTTCCCTATTTTGCAGTGTTTGTATGACTGCGATGTACTTGGCTTGCCTTCAGAGCTCAGAGAAGGGAGCATGGTGGAGTTGGAGAGAGAAAATGTGTTGCCTAATCAGCTGTGGGTTGCACGCCAGTGTAGTTTCCTTCGGGTGTTGTGTGATTATTCTTGTGGTGCACTATCTCCTCTTGTTGTACATTAATATGAACTACTAACTTCGTATGCTAGTTTGAATTATAGTTATTTTATTTTGTGGATTAGTAGCTTGTTACATAACTTTTTACTGACATTTTTTCTATTTAATATTTATGTAAGAGATGTGCCTAGAGTAGTTTGATATTATAGTTATTTTATTTTGTGAACAGGTAACTTGTTACTGACATTTTATTTAATATTTATTCAGGAGTTGTCCCTAGAGCATCATTGGTGGATACAGGGGGATGCTAATGTCTTCACACATACACATACTCCCGTTGCATTGTTGCATTGTTGTCGTGTTGTTTTATTCTGGTCTCGAATTTTATTTTGGTCATTGAACATCTTTACTCTCGGCGTGGTATAGTAATGTAATAATCTATATTTCAAATAAATTTATAATATTTTGAATAATGTTGATATTTTTTTGTGGTTGTGGGTAGCGGTTGTCTTCCATCCAAGACGCCAAGTAGGTTTAGAACTTAAGGGTTTATGAGCGTGAACTTCCATGTAATTAAGTTAAGATATAGCAATATTAAATAATATGACATTTTAGTTCAGTTCAAGGATGAACCGGGTATGGGATGTTACATAATAGTATTGAGAACAATGTCTTGGTTGATTATAATAGAAGATTATTTTTGAGTATGTGTGTATGTTAAGTGATCCCTATTTTCCACTAGCAGGTATGTTTTTTTTGTTGTTTGTTGTTGTGCGCTTATCTTTGGTTTGGGATGGTCTTAGTAGGAGGTTGATAAATATGGTGAGTAGGGATTATAAGACTATTTTTAGAGACTAGACACCACCTAGAGTTCTGAGTCTAGGGGAGGCTCATAGTGGTGTAGTGGGTCTAGCCGACCTCCTGGTTAGGTCATTGGTGAAGAAGATGTTCTTGTGGAGAATGTCCAAGTGCTTGATGTTCCAATTCTCACGACACTGATTATACCTCATGATTATAGAACTTGGGAATGGACTCATGCTACCTCAGGGCAAAGTAGAGCTTCCCGATCAGTGAGATCAGGAAGTAAGATGACTGTGATAAATGATTTCATGACAAGGGTGATGGAGATGCAGTTAGAGATCTAGCAACAATTGAAGAAAATGCAAACAACCACCCAACAATAGATGAGAGAAATGAGGGTTGAGTTGGCAAGATCATAAAAGAATGGGGAAAGGAGTGAGACACTGTCCTTACCTTCACGACCTCCAATGCCAATAGGTCCCTTATGTAGTGGATCACTGGTATTCAACAAATGCCACCACCACCTCAGGATCCTATGAAAAGTACACCACTAGTTCCACCAACGACTGTGACCCATGATGTGACTCCTGTTTCATTTCGTGCACAGTTGTTGGTGTCTGTTGTACCGTCGGTTAGATCAGCTGCTCGATCAAATCCTACCATGGTGGCACCGACACAAGCTAAAGGGAAGATGTTTGCTGCTACTATTGCTGATGCTTTGGTGGAGACTGAAGTCTTTGCAGGTATGCTTCCTGTTAATCTAAACCGGTTTTAGTATTATTTGATTCTAGGTTCACACATTCTTTTACTTCGTCCAAATTTATTGATAAAGCGAGATTGGAAGCGGTGAGTCTAGGGCATTCTTTGCAAGTAATTGACATTCTTTGTTAGTAACTAGTCCTAATGGTCTTGTATCAACGTGGGTTTGTGTGCACGAGGGGTTAGTGTTAATATCCAACAGTGCTCTTTTGTGGCCAATCTCTTTTTGTTCAAGATTGTAGAGTTTAATGTGATTTTAGGCATGGATTGGATGTCGGAGAATGGAGCGTTTGTTCATTGTAAGCAGAAGAAGGTATATTTTAGAAAGGTTAGACGACGTTGCACTTTTCATGGGCAAGGAAGGGATATTTTTGGGATTTGTGGGTTATGGTAAAATTCAAATGTATATGGATCGAGGATATGGAATGGTCATGGTTGTCTTGATGTCTACCAAAAAGAGAAATCGGGGTAATCATGTATTCCTATTGTTCTTAAAATTGAGGATGTGATAGTATAGGGCTGCCACTAGGATGAGAGATAGATTTTACCATTGATGTGTTACTTGGGATGACTCCAATTTCAAAAGCTCCGCATCACATGCGACCACCAGAATTACAAGAGTTGAGGACTCAATTGCTAGACTTTGTTGGATCAAGGATTTATTTGGCCTAGTGTGTCACCATGGGGAGTTCCAGTTTTGTTTGTAAAGAAGAAGGATGAGAGTATGAGGACGTGCATTTATTATAGGATGCTTAATCAGGTGACTATTAAAATCAAGTATCCTTTACCTTTATTGATGACTTGTCTAACCAATTGTCCTCAAGTGTGGTATTCTCAAAGATTAACTTGACATCAGGGTATCATCAACTAAGGATCAGTTCTAAAGATGTGTCAAAGACAACATTTAGAACTCGGTATGAGCATTATGAATTTTGGTGTAACCTTTTGGGTTGATTAATGCTCCTGGAGTGTTCACGGATTTGATGAATAGAGTGTTCAGACCATGTTTAGATCAATTTGTGATTGTCTTTATCGATGACATCTTGATTTATTCTTCTTTGGAGAAAGAGCTTGAGTAATATTTGAGAACTATTTTGTAAATCCAAGAGATCACAAATTGTATGCAAAGTTCTCAAAGTGTAATTTTTGGCTTAAGAAGGTTTTTTTGTTGGGTCATGTTATTTCTGCTGTAGAAATTGCTGTAGGTCCGACCAAGATTGAAATTATTCATAATTGGGAACCACCAAAGACAGTCATTGAGTTTAAAGTTTCTTGAATTTAGCTAGATATTATATAAGATTTATCCAAGGCCTCTATTGCAGCTTTTCTTACCAAATTAACTAGGAAGGAAAAAAATTTAACTAGACTCATGATTGCTAGCAAATTTTCAAACTTTGAAGGAGAAATTGACATTCAACACCTATGCTATCATTATCAATTGGATACGAAGATTTTGTGGTATATACCGAAGCGTTACGAGTTGGATTAGGATGTGTACTCATGCAGAGAGAAAAGTTATTGCTTATGCATTGAGACAGTTAAAGCCGCATGACAAGAATTTTCCAACTCATGATTTGGAGTTAGCCGCCGTGATTCATGCATTGAAAACTTGGAGATATTTTTTGTATGAAACTTCATACAAGTTAATGATTGGCCATCAAAGTTTAAAGTATATCTTCACCCAAAAAGACTTAAACAATAGGCAAAGGAGATGGTTCGGATTCTTGACTGATTATGATGTTTAGATTGATTATAAGGAAAGAAAGGCTAATATGGTGGTTGATGCTCTAAGTCGTTATCTAACTTAACTCAAAGATAGAGATATTGTAACCATGATGGCTCAATTGACAATAAGGTGTAGTGTAATTAGTAGAGTCAGGTCGGCACAAGAAAGAGACGTGTTGCCAAATTAGTGGATCTCTATGCAAGCTTATCCACGATGTTCTAAGAGTGATGATGGATTATTTTGATTAAATAATCAACTCTTTGTTCCTCAAGTTTTAGATTTTCCTGATCTCCATAGTAATATCCTTTTCGAAGCGCATTCTTCTAAAAGTGTTGTGCATCTTAGAGACACAAAGATGTATCATGATGTGCAAAGAACATATTGGTGTCCAAGTACGCAAAAAGATTTAATTGATTTTGTGTAAAAGTGTCTAACTTATTAGCAAATTAAGGTAGAGTACATGAGGCCAGGTAGTACTCTACAACCTCTAGCGATTCTAGAATGGAAGTGGGAGTGTATTGCCTATAATTTTGTCTCTAGCTTACTAAAGACCAGAAATCACTATGATGCTATTTGGGTAATTGCTGATAGATTGACCAAATATATTTATTTTATTCCAATTAGGATGGACTTCACATTAGAGAAATTGACAAGGTTATATATCTTAGAGATTACGAGCTATCATGGAGTGTCAGGAGAGATAGTATCGGATCACAATTCTAAATTTACTTCAAAATTTTAATAAATATTTCAGGAAGCATTTGGTACCCAATTCTCTTTTAAAACTGCTTTTCATCCACAAACCGATAGACAATCTAAACATATTATTCAGACTCTAGAAGATTTTATTAGAGTGTGCATGTTAAATTCTGATGATAGTTGAAGGAACACCTATCTTTGATAGAGTTTTCTTACAACAATAGTTATCAGGCAAGCATTGGTATGTCACCGTTTGAGGCAATGTATAAAAGATCTTTCATATCACCTTCTTGTTGGATTGAGGGTAGTGAACCTAGAGTAGTTAGGCTAGATATGGTTCTATAATCTCAAGAAGTTGTAGCTCAAATAAGGACAAGAATGAAAGCAGCTCAAGATTGACCAAAGTCTTGTGTTGATTTTAGATGTCGAGAACTCGAATTCAATGTTAAGTGCGGCTGGTTGGTGAGGTAGCTTATAAGTTGGCTCTACCTCCACATTTGTCAGCAATTCATCTAGTATTCCATATTTCTATGCCGAGAAGGTATATTTCAGATTCATCTCATATTATCAGTCATAAGGAAACTAAGTTCTGGCCAAACTTGTCATATAAGGAGCAAGCATTGCGTATTCTT
Source organism: Piper betle (assembly GCA_033002965.1). Classification (NCBI taxonomy): domain Eukaryota; kingdom Viridiplantae; phylum Streptophyta; class Magnoliopsida; order Piperales; family Piperaceae; genus Piper; species Piper betle. The sequence goes on from JAURVB010003448.1 coordinate 47,435, forward strand.
GACCATCAGGAAAAGAAGCTTCGCAATAAGGTAGTGAAATTGGTTCAGCTACAATGGGGTTGTAGAGGTTTCAAGGAATCTAGTTGGGAGTTGGAAAATGATTTGTGGGAGAGCCATCCTGCTTGTTTGAGGTTTCGCCTTTAGGTTGAGGTATTTTCTTTGTTGCTTGTGTGGTATGTTTGTATTTTGAGTGGTGTTCATGGTTCTTGGGAAAATTCGGAGGACGAAATTTTTTTAAGGAGGTGAGATTGTAAAATCTGTGCCCTTTGGCTTAGGATTTTATTTGTTATTCGGTTTGGTTTGGCCTTTTGTTTGATTCAATTTGGCTTTTGGTTCGATTTGGTTTGGCTTGTCTAATGGCTCTCATTTCTAGGGAGAGTTGGTGTTGCTCATGCCTTTGTTTAGAAGCCTTTGAATCATGTGGGTACCTCTTGGTGTGGTTTTATTTGGCATGCATTGTGTTTTAGAATTAGTTAATATGATTGTTTACATGTTAGAGGGTTATTTTGGGGTGGTGTTTTATTCATAGATTTAGTATCAAGAAGTTATCAAATACCTAAGTTGAAATGACTTTGGTTTGATGTCAAACCACTTCCAGATAGTTTTCTACTTTATGTATGTGACCAGTTTGGCTTCATACTCATTTAAAGATTTCTTTAGTGTTGTCCCGTTACAAAAATCATGAAATTTGTGTAAGTATAATTTAATTAAAACCATAAAGATGTCATGAATCATGCCACATAAATAGACCATACCACATGGTAGGTCGTGTTTATTAATTATTCGTGCATTCGTGTACACCTCTTAAATTCCCTATGGCAAGATTTATTGTCTTTTCATTTCCTTGTCTTTTCATTTTCTATGAAAAACTTTGTATTTATAAATACATCTTCCTACCCTGAATTCCAAATTGTATTAATATCATCCTTCCACCATTTGTTGAGTTTTCACAAAATTGTCATCCTCCAGAGTTCACTAAAATTTGCCATCAAAATTGGTTGCACTTCAAGGTACCTTGTACGTCAGTATACTTTCAAGTACATATTTTTGTCATAGAATATGTTGTGAGCTATAATTCTTTTGAGTATGCTATTATTTAATCTTCTTTTTTCCTTGACATTCGATGAAAGTCTATAATCTTTGATCATATCTAGAACCTTGATCTCGTATACCTATAGTTTGTTTAAATCTTCTATTTTGGTAACTCTTACGCTATTGTTTTGTTATTGTTCTTTTTCATTCATTCGTGTTATATTTTTATTCATCTATTGTAATATACAAATATATATAACAATTGATTTAATTTAATCTTTTTTCGTTTGATCACGCATTCTCATACATACATCATATAGATTGTGTTAGATGTTTAGTTGGGTTCATTTCTAGGTCGTGTGGTTCGAGTTTGCCGGTAGATTGTTTAGAGCTTGGAGACCAAGTCCATTTAGGGCTCATTCCTTATTTTATGCTTATTTGATGGGTTGGTTGTTTTATATCATAGGATGATTTAAGTGGTGGTTTTATCGTAACCCACTTAATTTGGGTTATTTAAACGTCGTGCTTAATAACCCTCGAGGATGAGATCCCTTTAAGTTGTTTTCGAAAACCAAAAGATCTATCACAAGTTGTCTTCTTTCCAAAGGCCAATTAATATTATTATTCCCTACCGAAGCCTATTATTATTATATTATATTTTTTCAATTTTTGAGAGTGGGGAGATTGGTGGAGATTGTTTCGGGTAAGTCCTACTTTGAGGGGTAAGTCCCCGGGTGCGGCCTTGTTGAGGAGCCTAGTTGTTTCATTGTCGATGGGATCGATGTAGCGCTCTACTTTTTCTTATTGTTGAATCCTTTTCACCACTGCGTCTATGAGCTTCTCACACTTGGAAAGGTTTAGGGTTATAGGTATTGTATTCTATGACATATGTCATGACTACGGTCTACTTTGCTTGCCTTCATAAATCAGAGGAGAGGAGCATGGTAGAGTTGGAAACGATAGGAGAAATGGTGTTGCCCGATCAGCTGTGGGTCGCATGCTGGTATAGTTTCCTTCGGGTGTTGAGTGATTCTTCTTGTGGTGTGCTATCCTCTTCTTGTTTTACTTTAATATGAATTACTGAGTTTGCATTCTAGTTTGATATTATAGTTATTTTATTTCGTGAACTGGTAACTTGTTGCATAACTTGTTACTGACATTTTTCTTTTAATATTTAGGTGGTCTGCCTAGAGTGTCTTTGGCAAATACAGGGGGATACTGAAGTCTGCACACATACACATAATCTCGTCGTGTTGTTTCATTCTGCTTATCCATTTTATTTTGGTCATCGAACATCTTTACTCTTAGCTTCGTATACTAATATAATAGCCCAATATTTTGGGAACTCATATTTCTAATAATTTATAATATTTTGAATAAAGTTTATATTTCTTTTGCGATTGTAACTAGTGGTTGTCTTCCATCCAAGACACCAAATAGGTTTAGATCTTAAGAGGTTTCGTGGGCATGGTCTTTCATGTAATTAAGTTAAGAGATAGCAATATCAAATAATATAACATTTTGGTTTGGTTTAAGGATGAACTGAGAATGGGATGTTACACTTCGTCCAACGCCCCAACGCCCTAAACCCTAAACCCTGACCTCCAATGCCAAGGTCGTGGGTCTCGAAAGCCCTAGTTTCAAGTTCTTTTGATTCTTTTTCTTAATGTAAGCCTACTAAATGATAAAATATGAAATGTATGAATGATGTGTGATGAATGTATGATGTTATGAATGTTTTATAGATAATGTAAAGTGTGTTTACCAAATTGTAGCATGAGAATATTATGATCCACGATTGATGAAAATGGATTAAGTATGTCATGTTTATGGATTTGTGACCAACGTAAGATGTTTATCTACTAATTTATACACATGCTAAATATTGAGGGCTCATTATATGAAATTTGTTTGTTACATCCATGACATATCATATAGACTTGGGTTAGGTTCATATGGGTAGTGATGTATGTTATGGTCAGGCTAGAGTGTTTTGTTACTAAGACAATGGAGCTCTCGAAGCAACTTGACCAGGTCAGTTTATTCGCATTTTGGGAAGCTTTAAGATCATCGGTATTTATGATTTGTTTTGTTGGTTTAATTGATGAAATTTTAAGCATGCATAAAAAAGATTTTAAATGATAATGTTTATAATGATGATGAATTGTCAGGTAAATTGACAAGTTATGCCAATGTACCCCGGGCATCCCCTAGGCAAGGGCTGGCAAAGGAACAAGGAAAAATGTCTTGACGGTGTTATCAACATTTTTTACTTATGAAATATGATTCAGGAATTGCAAGGTCCAATGTATTCTTGTGGAGTCGGAGATGCAAGATTCAAAAGTGGGTTTCAAAGGTTGAACCCAAAGGCTACAATGGTTGAGCCAAGGCTACGAATATCAAGCCAAGTTAAATATGTATATTTCGGGTTTTGCTTGTCTTTTCGCATTAAAGCTTCAAAAGTTGAGGTATAGATTGATGATACAAAGGCCACCAAGGTCGGGCCATAGGTGATCTAGAATGAACCAATAAAGATGATTATGAAAGCTGAATAGGGTCTGAAAGGTTGGACTATAGATAATGAATTTAACTACAAAAGGTTGGAAGCCATAGATGATGAAAGGTTGGTCAAGTATTATATAATAGTAAGGTTGTGCATAGGTGGACGTCTTATTTCTCTCAAAGGTTGGATTATAGAGCAAGTTTTATGTTAAGTCTTAGACTGCAAAGGTATAGTCATGTACATGTGTTATGTTTATGTTCCATGTTGACTATTTAAGTATAATTAGTTAAGAATTCTTAAGAATGTCCTTATATTCATGTCAAAATAAATATGTTGGGCTGATGAGTGTCATAATGTTATGTTTTTGTTAATAATTAAGGGTTTATGTTAAGTACAAGTTATAATGTTATGATTAAAACTAAGTGAACCGATTTTTCTATGATTGCTTAATTAAATTAAAATTAATCGTAGTTTGCTTATTATGTTTACTATATGTGTAAGTAGATGACTCAAAATGATAGTGTCGAGAGAGCAGATTCTTGATTGTTGTAGGTTAGATGTGGCAGCTTATATATGATGGGGTGGCAAAAGATCCAGCTTAGGGTTTTATTTGTTACAACTTAGTTGAGATTTGTTCTAAATCTAGGATTCATGTGTTGAACATCATTGATGTAAATTATGAGTTGTTATTATTTTGTCTATATTATCAAATGAACGGTCTACTCTTAATATATTTTGTTGTTTTTTATGTGATTGATTTACTTTATATTTAAATTTATGCATGCACGCTAGGTGGATTCCTAGGTAATAGCCTCGTCTTCTCATTTTTATGTATGCTAGAAAGGTGGGTGGTTTCATCTCGTAAATAGAACATGGATATATTTTTATATTGTTATGAACTTATTATTAATATATTATATAGATGTTGACAAGGTCCGACTCTATTATATTTTGTGTTCACTATTGATATTGTTTTATTAATTTTATTATTATATCAAGTAATGGTCACTTTTTTAGATTAATTATTTGTAAAAAAGAGTAGATCGTTAGAGAGGTGAATTTACTATTTACATGTGTGAGGGATGAATTTAATATATTACGTATGGGTAGGAAAGAGTGGTGTATAAATTTGTTGCAATGACAAGAGTGCCCTTGTTTGTTTCAATTTACATATGTTTTTTACAAAAACCACCGGGTTAATTCAATCTACACAAACTTACCTGTAATGATCCAGCCTAAGTGCAATATGATGGCCTAAGTCATCCTTTTAACAGTTAATTAATCAAGTTGAAAATTCATATGTATATCCCCACTAATATATCAGATCTTACCCTAAGAGGTATTAGATATCAAACTAATTTAAGGGTTATTATAATTCACCCATTTTAAAAAAAATTATTTTCAAAATTCTTATATTTAGCTTGTGGCTAGCAGCCTAGTCACTATCCTAGTTGGCACGTAGTCAACTACCTAACCCATGACTGTAGCCTAGCCTTCCACTCAATATAGTCCCAGATTAGCTTTGGTACAAACTCTAATGGCCCAATAAAGTGCAACATGATAAGCTTAAATCATTTCTTTAACGGTTAGTTAATAAATTTGTAAATTGATATGCAAATCCCTACTAATTAATATATTAAATTTTACCTTATAAGATATTGGGTGTAAGACTAAGTTGGTGGTTATTACACCTCATTTCGCATCTACCAATTAGCCTACAATCGGTGGGACACAATTTTTGGGTGCGTTACCACGGCCATAGTAGTGATAATTGTAAGAAAATGAAAGGGGGATGACCTTAGCACATGAGAATGGAAAGGAAAGAAAAGAACGATAAAAGGCATACAAGGGAGAGAGGGACAGGAGAAAAAGGGGGAGGGCAGGGAAGAAGGATGGAGAAGGGGGAGAATGGGAAGTGAAGAAAGAGGGAAGGAGAGGGGAGAGGGATCGATCACCAAAGAAAATACAAATTATTTAAAATACCCTAATTTAAAAATTAAAAAAAATTGCACCAAATTTGTAAAATAAATTTTAAAAAATTTAAGTGGTCTAATGCCCTTTGGCCTAGGGTAGTCGGAACTAGCCACTTAAGATCGAGGGTGGCCAGATCCAACAACCCCTCAGCTTGGGCAGCCGTTAGCCTAGGTGGCCAAATCTAGTCGCCTTGGTCCCCAGCCTATGGGTAGGCAAATGATGTGATCGCCCATAGCCTAGGGACGACTGACCTGGCCGGCCAAGGGAATCCAACCAACTACCTATGAGTAAAAATTAATATTTTGTTTTTGTTATTTTAATTTTTTATTTTATTATAAAACCAGTCTAATGGCAATTGTCATTATAATAAAAATTCTGCTTTTTTGGTAAGCAGCTTTAATTCTCCCACCACCTGGTACTCTGATAAAATATCCTTTTTTGGTAAAAAATTCTTATTGCTACTATTTATTTAAAATAAAAGATTAAACTATCATAACCAGCCGTTGAAGGGAAGAGTTGCCAGGGAGGCAAGAACTTAACTTGCTACACCATTTCAAGCACGCTATCTTGTCAGCCCCCATCTGTAACCACATAAAACTTGTATTTATAGGTTGATTAAGGTAAGCGAAGATCTGCTGCCAGCATACCATTAAAATGTACATAACTATTCTTAATAGAACCTCCTGTTCCTCTCTTCAAAAACCACCTCATGGCCCAAGTGTAAGTCAACCAGTGAATGTCAAATGGTTGTGTAATAGACGATTGGGGTTTACACACTTCTGTTATCATAACCATCTAGAAATAATGTGCACTCAAATGTAACAACACAACAACATTGTTAATGAAAACAAACTTCTAAACAACATATTACTCAGAAGTAACCATATTCCCCATAAAAGGCTTGAAAATTTTAATGTTTGATAAAGGACAAACATGCATGGATCAGTTACTTGTGAAAGCTTGTATAAAAAGCACAGATGGATAAAAAATTACAAATGAGAACCTGTATAACAAGCTTTCAGATTAACACATTAAAGTCCAAACATTAGATCCATAATCTTCGATACAGTAGATTTGGCAGGTGAAGCAATGGCACTAACAGATGGCTGATTGTTATCACCCACTTTCTGCCGATGTAAAGGGCAGGGAGACACCCGCAATACGCTTGGAGCAGAGGCCCCACCATTTAGTGCTGGAGGCAACATGAAGCCCAGGCCATTGCTGTTACTCATCTCATCTAAATACTGGTGCTGGCTTGGATCCAAGTGCTTAACACCAATGATAAGCAGTCCATTGATCTGAGTGCCATTCTTGCTCAGAGCCTTCTGTGCATCAAATTTTGTCTGTCTCATAAAACAAAAGCTGCCAAATGTCGAATCAATCACTTTCAAGTAATGTTAATGTGTACAGAACTTTATGTATGGGTAAAAATAAAAGTGGAGAACAGGTGTGATACAAGTAACAGAAACGAATTAGTACCTGGAAAAGAATGTGCACCCAGTTGGAATTTATGGGGCCTGCTATGTGCCTCAATATTGTACCACATTTTTCAAACTCACGTAACACTAAGTTGGTATCTTCCGGAGAAAATCTGCCCAAAAAAATGATAAGAACAATTTAGCAATCATATATATCAATTACAAAATGCATACTTTGTTGTTTGACCATGGGCAACCAAACACAACACACAGGTGCTAAATTGAACCTTTTCTACCTCCGTAACAGAAGGGGGAACCTTAGTTATCAAGAGTATCATTTTTAAGGTGACACCCAATGGAGAGCATGCATTGCTAAATTTTGATGACATGAAGCTCATGCTGAACTGTTCAAGTTTAATTGCGCAAAGTTCAAGCTCAACTTGGTCCTCCAATTCATGGGAATAAAATATTCTTGTGGATAGTATTACTGAGAAGGCAGTCTAAATTATACAAACATTTCTTCAATTGTTTGACAATGTTCACTAAGACTTTATTTGGGTAGGAATAAAAAGAAGAAATGGCAACTGGCATGCAAAAGCAGAACTAATAATAATATTATAATTATTTTGAAATTTTTACATGCTATTGCTGGGAAGACAGAACAATTTACATTACTCTGCCAAACTTGCAAAATTCAGTTGCATGTTCTCCAGAAAAGTTTACTTCAATCAACAATAACTGCCTAAAGGCAGTGGATTAACTCGTTCACTTCTTTGGCATTATAGATACATGGCAAAAGCAATGCCATACAGGAAGTGCATTACACCACAACCATGCAAAAGCCAAAGAAATGGAAACCAACAAACAAATGTGAACAATTTGCACCCAAAAAAAATAAGGAGAAGGAATAATCAAGGTAATGCATGACACTACCAAATATGAAAGCATCATTATTAAAATTAAATGCTCGAATAAAAATGAAACAGAATCCTTTTCTTTAAAAAAATATGGAAAATGGAGAAGATGCATACCCATAAAGGGTAACCCAAGTCTCCTCACCCAAATGAGCATTAGGCAAAGAACTTTTATGAGTGTCCGGCCTGGCCACTTCTCGTGGTTGTGGAACCGTAATTAAAGCATCTGGCTGGTGGACTACTGCATCAAAGACAGGGGAAGCGCTACCCTTACGGATTTGGCCGTTGACACCAATAGCGGCATTAGTGGAAGTGGTTGGAGTACTGATAGTGATGTTATTTTTAATGGACGGAGACCCAGCATTCACTGGAGTCCACCATTGTAAACTGGAGGGGCTATGTTGCTGCTGATCCAAAGGGTTGGTAGAGTAGTGGGTCATGGCAGCTTCATTAGTCCTGTTCTTCAATGCGAAGGATAAAAGAGGATCCGTAAGAGTATCACTTGGAGAATTGCCAATCATCCGCAGTGTGGCATACTCAGGAGAGTTGGGAGAAAAGTCAGGTGGTCGGTCATTAAGTGTAAAAACAGGAGGGGGAGGTGGATCAGAGCCACCAAAGTTATCCCTCCATAGTGCAGATATAGCTGCAGCCTGCCCAGGGTTCGTAAATTTTCCCCTCGCACTTGAAGAAACTGGAGTTGTCAAATCACGGAAAAATATTGATTGCATTTGTTGTCCAGATTTGACTGCCATTTTATTCTTTTGCATCATGGTCATCATACCTATACTTATAAGCTAGCAATTCCTCCTGATAAAAGCTGAAAGCACGAAAACAGTCATAATCAACAACATTTGGTCAAAATAAACAAGCATTGAACACAAAAAATAAAGAAAGATCATTCAACAATTACAATATGAATCCGCACAAATCAAGGATTTAGCTAAATAGAACAATCAGCAATCTGGATAGATAGGAAAAAAATAAAAAATAAAAAATCAACATAAGTAGCACAGTTAATATAAGAAACAAACATGAATACAGAATTCAACTGAATAGAACATTAAGATATCGACATTCAGATAAAAAGGACATCAATGGATACAATTAGCATCGGGCCCAAATGAAACAAAAAAACTCTAAATCAGCCAACAAAATCCAGATAGAAAGATAGAAATCAACTGAATACATCATCCAGTATGAACATAATATTGCAGCTGAATAAAACATTCCATTATTAATTTTCTAACCATACCGAAATTAATGGTGGGCACTCAGCAGTGGGGTCACGGAAAAGACTGGCGCCAACCGTCGTCACGGGAATCAGAACAAGCGGAGCGCAACCACGGCGGGATCAACCGGCAGCTAACACGGACAGCGATGACCGGCTGGGAGGTCGGGGAAGAGGAGTAAGGAACAGAAAAGTTAGGGTTTTCTCTTTTAAATTATTTCAAATTGGAAAGAGGTCCGGTCCAACCATGTATCGAATGCCCACCTATCACGCGGACCACCGAGTTATTAACAATCCGGTATAACGGCTCAGACGAAGTCGGATTTCCGGAATAATAATCAATACAAAATTAAAACAATTGGAAAATATCATAAATAACAGCATTTCAAAATTTTCTTTTAAAAATAGCCAAATATGCAAAATTATATCAGAAATAGTCATTTTTAAAATATTCATATCAATTATGAATAAATTCTTTTATTTTAAAATAATGACAAAAATACTGAAATTTTATTTTTACTAATGCCAAAATATAAAATTGATAAAATTTATAATTTTTTACTTACTTTATATATAAAATAAAAAATTAAATGATAAATATTAAATAGAATATAAAACTATATTATTGATGAGTTAAAAAACTAAAAAATATTTGTTATTGAATTTGGACAATTAAAAAGAAAATTAAATTTTAGGCCATCAAAAATAACAACTATATATTTTCATATGTTCGAAATTTTAATTTGAAATTGTCACATTATATTAATAATTAAAACGTCTATATTATCTAATATATTTTTATTATGAATATTCTTTAAAAAATGAAATATCATTCATTATATAAAACACAAAAAAAATGTGCTTGAGAAAATTGAAAGTTAGACTAAGAGCATTTATGTCAATAAAATAATTATTACGAGTAAAATAATCTTAAAATATATAAATTAGCTATAAGTGAAATAAAAATTTGAAAACAGGTTATATCTGGTATAAATTTAAAATTTTGATCATCTATCATAAAAAATGTTAAAAATTAGTAATTTATGATATTTTCCCTAAAATAAATCCTACTCTCTATTTTGCATATCATGTCATGTTAATCCCTATTATTGCAATGAAGAATTAACATTTTCTAAAGAATTTATTTTATTTAAAAATTATTGTGATATATTTTAATTAGTGAACTAGACAAATTAACAAGTTATTTTAAAATCATCGGGGTATAGAGCTAGGATAAAATTGTCCTCTAAATTAGATTTTTTTTTCAAGTTACTGAAGTTGGTAGTTATTTAACTATGAAATTTTAATTGTTGAAAATTTTATGATTGAAAATTTACAAGTACTTAACACGCGCGTGCATATATATATATATATATAGAGAGAGAGAGAGAGAGAGTGGAGGAGTCTGTGCTTGAGCATAGGGATGTTGCCTGTGCTCAAAATTTGATCTGGCCGTCAAAAGATGATCCAACGGGCACCAAAAGTCGAGCGCTTTACAACATTTCAAATGCCCCTGAGCCTCTGCTCGTCGCCGCCCCTGCTCAAAGCCTCTGCTCGTCACCACCCCTGCTGCCACCGGCGCTGTGCCTGGTCCGTCTCCACCGCCGACGTCGTCGCCCTCCTCGGCCTCGTCTCCCCCGGCGCTGCCCGGTCCGTCTCCACCACCAACGTTGGCGCCCTCGTCGGCCTCGTCTCCCCCGGCGGCGACAGCGAAATACGGCCAAGAACCGGTTGTGCGCGGAGAAGAAGGAGGCGCTCCGGTGCGTGCAGTCGATGGCGAATTTGATCCGGCGGTTGGGGACGGTGCGTGCAGTCGAGTGCGCGGAGAAGAACCTCGTTTCCCCATGTTATGAGATGAGATGACTTTACGCAGTACTATAATCTTCGGTAGTGAACGTCATCTTGATGATGGCTTTTTATTCATGGTTGCCTACCAAATCATTTTTCACTTTTTGACAATAGCCCCTGTTATCTGTGCGTTATTTGGTTGAATCTAGTAGAAGAGAAATACAACAATTTAATATTGCTATAAACCTCTTTTTCTGTCCAGAATGTCTATTTGTGATTTCTGGATCAACTTGTCATCGGCTTTCATCTAAAATTTTCATTTACAAATGCTCTCGAGTCAATTTTTTTCCAATTGAACGTGATGTGAGTTCGTTTTGCTAGGGCTGGTAGGATGGTTTGGGTTGAAAAGTATTTATTATCAGGTATTTGTAGAGAACAAGTGTATATGAGAATGCCATGTGCTTGATTCATAAGCTTTTTTTATAGGGTCTGGGCCAATAGGCAATCTGCTGCGAGGTCAAAAGAAAGAAAAATGCGCTACATTGCTGAATTGGAGCGCAAGGTTCAGACTCTTCAAACTGAATCAACTACATTGTCAGCCCAATTGTCCATGTTGCAGGTAAATTCAGGCATAATATTTCATCCATCTTTGTCAGTTCAAACTGAGCTGAGAGACCATTTTTTATGCTGGGTTGAACATTCTTCTAAAATCACTGGCCCATACTAGTAGTTTCTGTCGTGGAAATTATGCAGGAGGCTATCCATCAATAGTAGCTATTTTACAGTATTTCATTCACTGTTATGTTGTACTAATTTGCATTCTGTATGGCCTTTCTTTTTCTAAATGTGCTTATCCTTAATTTTCATGCTATTTGATGTGATAGTATGTATGCTATATTGCTTAAATAACATGAGATTATTCGGGTTTTAAATTTGTGACTTTTTAAACATTTGTAAATTAGTGAAAAGTAATGAAATCAGTGACCATAATTTAATATACAAAGCATCTTTTACTCTTTCATGTACAATGGGGAATATGAATGCACGTCATGATTCACGGGACATGCATTTTACAGAGTTGATTGAGTGTCAAAAACTTTTTATGGAGTGACAAAGGGGACAGTTTATAGATGAATGCGTTAGATCTTTGAGAAGTCTGTTCATTGTAGATATATATAGCAATGCTGGATCTTTCTTGCAAAATGTCAAGATCATCTGCATAGATATTTAATGATTATCAAAACGATGGTGGGAAAGGATTGGTCATTGAACTTCGCAACTAAGGGCATTGTGTTTGTTCAAATGTGGTTGTTGTTTTCTTTGTAGTTAAGTTACACAGTTTTTAATTAGAGAAATGATCTTTCATGAAAATTAAGCTTATATTTTTGAGTTGACCAGTCTTAATTTTATCTCAACGTAAGCTCGAGTCTGGTTAAGCATTCTACTTTTTACCTCTACAGAAAAAATGAGCAGAATGTGGAAAATTAGAAGTTGACTAAAATGTGAAGCATCGTGTTTTGCAGCTTTGTCCCAAAGGTTTTTTTTCTTGTTTGCTTGCTTTTAACCCATCACTATTATTTCTTTTCACAGAGAGACACAACAGGTTTGAGTGCTGAGAACAGCGAGCTAAAGTTGCGCCTTCAAACAATGGAGCAACAGGTGCACTTGCAGGACTGTAAGTCGTTTGTAATGTTTTATTTCTTGTTTAATTTTAAGATCTACATATATATGTTGGAAAAACCCTTTATCTATAGTCTTGATGGTGACTTTCTGTTTTTTATATGTTCTTCATTCTTTGTATTTCTTCATGTTTGCTCCTCCAGCAGTCTTGAAGTCAGAAAACTGTGTTCGGTCGTTAGAATTTAATGTACTACTTTTCTGACTAGGGCTTGGAATTCCAAGTTTCCGTGAAGTAAATAGGACTCATGGTTAGAGTTTGCATTTGGATGGGAAAAACTCGAAATGGCCTAAACTATATCACATGCTATGGCAGCTCTCAACAATGCTTTGCGGGAGGAAGTTCAACGTCTGAAATTGGTGACAGGGCAGGCTTTGCCAAATGGAGGACAAATGAATTACGGATCGCAGTATGGAGGGGTCACTCAGCAGTATTATCCTCAGAACAACTCGATGCACACTCTTTTGGCCGCCCACCAGCTGCAGCAGCTTCAAATCCATTCCCAGCAGACACCGCAGCAAATGCTACATCATCAGCACCAAAACCCAGAAACCCATATCTCGGATCAACTTCCTCATGCTCACCAGCAAGCTACTGAAAGGATCAAAGGCGGTGCTGTCGCATCTATCTCTAGAGAAACAACAGCTGACAACAGTTTAAGTAACTAAAGAATGAAATTCGACAAGGTATACTTGGTAGCTTCATGGAAACTGAGCGAGTTTCATAATCTTGACATGCCTGGACTGAAGAGAGCGTTTATTTGGGACACATTAAGGTGATGTATGAATTCTCCATGGAATTGAATTCTCCATGGGACAGATTAACGACTGAAGTGTCTTAATGTCCATGCTGAGAGATTGGCTGCAGACATTGAGAAGGTGTTGATTGAATTGGATGCACAGCCTTCACGATCAGACAGGACCTAGGAATTTCAAAATTGATGTAATATGTACTATCTGCAAATTGCAACTTCTCAATTGCTATCCAATTTCTAGAATGATGTTGTGTACAAGCTGCGGTTCTAACTATAGCTCTTTGAGGCAATATTTGGCATTTATTTTACATGCTATTCATTTCAATGACTTAAACTATTGTGGATCTTTAGCTCAAAATTGGTAGAGCACTCAAGAAATTCTTGAGGGATGGTGGTTCGAATCCATCAAGATCCTACATAGTCAAAATTTAATAAAAAGTTGAGATGTTATAATTATGTAAGTAGACAAAATAACATTACAGAAGATTACATATTACAAAATGCACAAAAATACAATGTTTCTCCACATCTACAACCATACCTTATATATGCCCAAAAATCCTATTGGAGGGGATCATTGCTACAATTGTTATGAATATTTTTACATGTTGTAGAATAATGACCTCTCTCGTTACAAAGACTACACATCCTTCTTTTTGTTTTAGCTTGAGCAACTTCGTATCCTGGCTTCAATCTTTGACAATTCTTGGGCCGGCCTTTAGTACGCAACTGAGAGGGGTCACGTACAACTATTTGAGGAATATGCTCCATTGAATTTCTAACTTGCCTCTCCACAGAGTCGTTGCTTGGTTGTGCTCTCACCGAGGATGAACTCCCAATCGCATCAAGCTTCTC